>CAUYRT010008215.1:0-16477 GCA_963574885.1 Lepilemur ruficaudatus
CTAATTTTTTTTCTATATATTTGTAGTTGGCCAATTAATTTATTTCTATTTATAGTAGAGACGGGGTCTCACTCTTGCTCAGGCTGGTTTCGAACTCCTGACCTTGAGCGATCCGCCCGCCTCGGCCTCCCAGAGTGCTAGGATTACAGGCGTGAGCCACCGCGCCTGGCCATGACCTATTTTTAAACAATTGATAAATAACCAATTGATAAAATCCAACTAATTGAAGTTAACTTCCCATGTTACTAAATACTATATAAAAAAAATGAGAGAGAAAAAAATAACTGTAAAAATGTGGAGACAGTTTTTAACTAAAGAGCTATACCGAAATTTTTCTGAGGGAATTTTACTACTTAGCTTTAAGAACATGAAAGAGGAGACTATCAATGAAAGCCCTTGTATAATCTGACACTTTCTAGGAAAGATTAGCACTTGCTTATTTTTTGAAGTCCATTTTCTATTTTTTGTAAACAAAAGAATCCAGTTGAACACAGCTTCTGGAAGTAGAAATTCTAGTGCCAACCCTATTCAGTTTCCTCATCACTTCGTATTACCTGTCTCTAGAATTGCCCCTCAATAAAGTCATAATAATCTATTTCTTTCTCTTCCTTGTGGTCTGAATTATCTTCCTTCCTTTTGAGAAGAGGAGATTAAGAAAGAAGGATTTTGAAAATGAGCCGTCATTTCAAAGTACTCAATGGCCCTTTCAAACCTCCCTGGTGGCCTAGGAATTTTAGTACTCAGGTCACTTATTAATGAATGTAGATATTTAGGGTACACACACCCTCTTATATATATAGGCATGTGCTTCCATGCATTCATGATAAATTATACCCTTTTCTGAGTTATTTAAACTTTTTAGAGATATTTATTATGAGTCTGAAATAGCTCTGGGACCATCCATTACTCTAATATATGAAATGTCTGCTACGTGGGAAGATGTTCAAAGGGATTGAATGTTATACCTGTAGAAAATAGAGAGGGAGTGGTTTCGAGCTAGGTGAAAGGATACGAGAGTAAGTTGGATGGTACCAAACTATATATACTATGGAATGGACTTTCTTAGCAAGTATTAAAAGAAAGTAAAAAGATCATAACAATATGGTTATTGGGATCTCTCTGCCATGAATTAAACTGCTCAAGCTATTTAATAATAAAATATTTGTAGGTATCTGTATAGAGTGCATGTTCTCCCTCTCAAAGAAAAGTTCCAAAGGGGAGATTCAGCTAGATGCTCTTTCTTACTAGGGTCCTTTTTATCTTCTAATAGGAAAATGGAAATGCAAAATACTAATAATTAGTTTTAAGATTATTTGAGCATTTGAACCTGCATATTTACTCAAATGTTCTGTTAATGAAATACTTCACAGTATCTTTCTTTTAGTTCTTTTATTTAATTTCTCATTGAATTCACTGTTACCAAACAATATGTGATACACTCTGTGAGATGAGGAAATTAGAGGTAAAATAAAATGTAGAATATACAGTATCTCTCGATGCATCTGAGATAACTATTTTATCTGTGAAAAGGAAGAGCAACAGGAAGCAGTCATTTTGCAACAGGCAAAACAAAAAGGTAATTAAGGTAAAGGGTGTAGGGAGATGTATATCAATGTGACTACAAAAATATTTCATGAGAAAGCCATAAAAAAACATTCTTTCCTTTTCTTAAAACTGTTAATGATTATTAAGCTGTGAATACAGGCTTTGGAATTACTTTCAAATAATCCAATGACTTTGGGAGTCGGCATGGTATTCTAGTATTGGCCATTAGAAAGGATAGAAGACACTGGGACTTCAAAGCTCAACAGAAATGATAATCTAGCATAATGTAAGTCTTTGGACACTGTCTTGGTGGTCCAAGACTACAGTAGACATAAGAGACGCAATCAATGCAGGAAAAAAAATGTATCATTCTCAATAGGTCTAATATTTTTCTTTACTTCCAGTGCTACCATATTGATCAGGTCACCACCATCTCTCACCTAGACTCTACCCAGTCAGCTCTTCAGTTGCCCTGTTTCCATTCCTGCCTATGCCCACCATGTTCTATTCTTCATACACCTGTCAGAGTGATACCGTTAATAATAAAACCGTATTATGTCACTCGCCCCTTGCTCGAAATTTTCCAATGGCTTTCTATCACATTTCCACATATAACCCAAAATCCTGACAAGGACTTCCAAGACATGACCTGGACATAATCTGGCCCCCGAAACCACTATTTCTTTTCAGTTACACTGAGATTATTGTTCTTCCTTGACCCACAGCGAGGAGGATTATCCTGTTTCAGCATATTTGCATGGTTTCCTCCACATAGAATACTTTGCTTATAGACATTCTTAAGATTTTTCCCTCCCATCTTTTAAGTCTCTAATGATGATAATCTTTTCATGTTTCACTGACAAGCCCATCTAACATAACTTTCTAAGTCACTTACTATACCTTACCTGTTTTAGTGTCTTCAATGCTCTTCTTACTATAAAGCAGTATATTTATGTGTTTATTCATGTCCTTCCCTTCCATTAGATGCAAACTGCACGAAGGCAGGGGTTTGTTTGGTTCATTACGAAATCCCAGTGCCCAGCAAACATTAGTGGGGCACTAATGAAGTGAAAGAAAAAAATGAAATAAAAAAATAAAGAAAAGTGTTTGTGTTAGTTTGAATACAAATAACAGGACCAGCACTCCGCAATATATTTTTCTTCCATGATGGAAATATTCTAGATGTGTGTTCATACAGTGGCCACTGGACAAATGAGTTTCTTCAGTCCTTGAAATGTGGCTTATGTAAATGAGGATTATATCTTTATGTCCTTGACTTAATACTTAAGTTTAAATGGCTACATGGCTATAATATTGGAAAGTACAGCATGGGACAATCACAGAGGCAGGGGGATAGCCAGGGCTACTAGCATAGTATATTGACCCAAATATTCCTCATGTGATTAAAATTAATAAAATACTCATGGTTATTTTTGTAGTATTTGAAATGAGTGGCCAGGTGTTACTATTTGTCAAAAATTTCAAGTAAACACCAAAGATCTGGTTTTGATTTAGGCTTACAATTCAATTGTGCAATATTGGAAATTATAATCTAGTAAATGCAAAGCTCAAGTTGTTTTAACTATTGAGAATCAAATGAAGATAAAAATAAATATGTAATAACTTTTGAATTTCGAATTGTAAAGCATTTATTAAATAATTATTTCTAGTGTTGGCAAAGATTTGAATAGATTTATTTAAAAGATTTAAAATAAAGACTTTTTCCATTCAATTATATATATAGAAATTTGCCAATGAAATAATCAGGTACAGGTTAAATGTGTTTTGTGTACAAGAACTTTCTATGAAGTTATTTTTTTTAATTTTTAAATTTTAATTATTATGGGCATATAATATGTTATGGGTATATAATGTAATATATTATGGGTATATACCCATAATAATATAGGCATATAGGCATACAATGTGAATTAATCAAATCAGGGTATTTTTAATAACAATGCAAAGTAGAGAATATTCTCAATGCCCAAGGCTTATGGATTTACATGAAGTAGAAATGTACTGCATCCTATTGTTGATACATATGTGTAACTAAATCATTAATTTTGTTCTAAAAAGAGTATAATATATAATGAAAATATTGTGTGTATATTTGTGTGTATAATTTATGATTGCTTAAGCCATCAATAATTATTAATAGTTTTTATATCATTAATTTATACATGTGAAGAGGCTATAATGTTAATAACTATGCTGGCTAAGGTTAATTATCTCTGTTTGAAATAAAAATTAACAGTTCATTAATTCATGGCCTTCTAAGGATTATCTCAGCATACTGTATAGCTTGGCATTTTCTTAAATAAATCTCCTTTGTGCTTATATAAGAAACGTCCACTGTCCTCTTTTCATCCTTTTCCTATGTTCTAGTAACTGATTCTGACTATCTCTCTAATGCAGAGGTCCCCAACTTATGGTGAGTTGTATAATTATTTCATTATATATTACAATGTAATAATAATAGAAATGAAGTGCACAATAAATGTAATGTGCTTGGGGCATCCCCAAACCATCCTCCCAGCCCCCATCCCTGATCCATGGAAAAATTGTCTTCCATGAAAACAGTTCCTGGGGCCAAAAAGGTTGAGGACCATTGCACTAATGTACCAACTTCTTCTAGAGTCTCCACTGTCTAACACCCGCACCTTCAGTTCAGGAACCCTAAACATCCAGGTGGACCTACGTCAGTCAAAATGCTCGTGTGCAATAAATAATGCCCTATTTATATTAATTTAAAGTATAAATTTGCTGATTCTAGAGTTTTTAAAAAAAGTCCAAAGATGGGGATAACTTGGGCTCGGTTTAGCACAATGGCATGATTCAGAAATATGTGGGGTATTTTTGTTTGTTTTTCTTTTTGTTTGTTTTCCTTTTGCAAAGGTTCTGAGATTCAATTCCTTCAGTTTGATAACATGCTCAACACTAAATCATTCAATGGGATTTAAGTGGCTAAAGCAGGTTACAGTCTATAACATTTTATAAAACCATATAAACCTCACATTAAAATTGGAGTCTATTGGAAAAGATTAGGGAAAGTTGATCCTAGGAAGAAAATCAGCAATGTGTACTAAACAGTTTGATCCCCAACTCATAGATCCCTGACCACACATAATTTTCTAGTATAGGAGAAAGTTTCAGACAAAATTTTATGTGAAAAGCATGTTCCTTCTTCATTGTAATGCATAGACATGTAGCATTTCTATATTTGCAACCACCAGATTAGCTCAATTGTCTGATTCTTTTTAAATGTCTACAACTCTTTGATCAGGGCCATTTTTTTTTTTACCTCTTCCACATAAGTATTTATGTTTCATTTGTGTGGGTTAGAGATGACAAATGAGCTATCGTGCAGTGTTAAGTGTCAGAAAACAGCAGGTTATTTGTTATTTTAGCCAAGGTTTGTCAATTTGGCATAACAGTACTATTCTGTGAATTAATAGGGATTCTTTTTCAAATAGTCTTATGTCTTTTTTTATGGTACCCTGCTTATTTATCAGCATTTATTCATAGATTAATCATGATGTATCACATAATGCCTATTAATATCATCCACAATAAGCAGAACAAGCACCATTATAAACTATTTACTACATTAATCTAACATAACGTTATAAAAATAAGATTACTTTGTCTCAAATTTAGGTATAAATGGAAAAAAATTTTTGGCTATTTCTCCACCACACTGCATAAGAAAACCATAATAAAACATCTTATAAAGGCAAAATAAGTTATTATAGAATATATTAGCATTATACCTTCAACACAGGAAAAAGAGAGTATCAAGCAACACAAGAAAACAGGAGTATTCTGCCCAATGTACCACTGCGAATAAAGTAAGAATTGGAAAAATTTGATTTTTCCTCCCATGAGTTTTAAAGGTAGTGTAAATTATAACTTGATGTTTTCTGCAATGATATAGGTCTGATTTATAGAGTGCAAGGCTGACAAGAGGGTGGAGGAATTGCCTTACTTCAACTCTGACTTAGGGCTTTGAAGTGGTGTTATATAGTTATTCTCACAGTAAAATGGTTCACCTTTCATTTCATAGAGCACAATGATGAATGGCACTTTGAGAGCCTGGAAGTGATGTGTAGCAGCCCCAAACACTGAGATCTACTTCTAGTGTTTAAACAGAAGTCTACCACTCTTCACCATGGGTGAATATGCTGGGTTTTGGTATATTTTAAGTACGCTATGTCTAGCAAATGAAATTTTCCTGAAAAGATTGATTAAAAGATAAAGTATTTTATAAAAAACGAGCTTACCTATCAATATAACATTAACATACTTGTAATACTGTGACACACTATAGTGGAGAAATTTTTTGGTAAAAAGAAAGAGGAAGAAATGATATTATGGTATTATGAAAAATAATCACATTAACTTCTCTGAGACTTAATTTATTTTCTTTAAAGTGTGGATAAAATTACCTGCTTTATTTGTCATCATGTGTTTTCTGTTAAACACAAATGAGATAATATGTGCAAAATCACTTCTATATTGATCCTAAAATATCCTTCTTAGGTTTTCCTCTTGATTCTTTTGTAAGTTATCTGATCTTTAAATGCCTTTTTTCTATAGATTTCTTTCTTTGACTCTCTGCCTTTTACTTGCTACTTCCCCACCCCACATCATGGAATTGACTTTCCATGATATTCTAGCACCAATTTCAATTCAAGCTGTAGCACTCATGTAAGGAACTATCTACTAAAGATCTAGAGCTGAATTTAACTATGTCTCTTCTGTTTTGGGCTAACCCCCAGTGTGCTTCCAAGAGGCAAAACTACGATCTAAATAAATTTACACAACCCTAAGTAAACTAGAAAACCTGGTAATCTTAATACTTTCATTTTATAACCACTTAAACCCAAGAAACAACTAAACTCTGTCTATTTTATCTAATTTCAATACTCACAATTCCTTCTATCTCTTCTGTAGTTACATACACAACCTTAATTTGAACTACAGCAATATTAGCTTCTAACTTGTCTTCCTACTTCCTGATCATCACACAAAAGGTAGATTGCTAGATACGGTATGTTTGGGGAAATTAATTTAATTATATACTGCTGATGTAGAGGGTGTCCTCTTATCTGCCCCATTTTCAGGGTCTAAGTTGACATTTGAAGACATTGTCAGAGGCCGGATAACGAAGGTACATGGGCCATGTTAAGAATCTCGCTATGTTATAGATTTTAGAGAATCATTAAAATATTTGAGTGGGGTAAGGTTATGTATGTACATACCATTCTGTTTCACTCCTCAGTGGCTTTGTACATACTGTTTTCTCTGTCTAAAATGCCTTTCTTTCTTATTCACTTAACTAATCCGTCCTCATCTTTACTATCATTTTTATGTATTTTCTCTTATGGAGATGGTGTGTCTATTCTTGTCTATCTGAAACCCTGTGATAACTTAGTTATGTATTTTACTCCCTGAACGCAAAGGCCTGGGTGGATCATCCTGATCCATGTAGGCAAACACTTTAATTGAAAAAAATATATTATTATGATTATTAAAACATCTACTAAAGAAATTGACAATTAAAGCGTTGTGACTCCTTTGCATATGCACACATGCCACTGTAGTAAAAACATGAAATTTGAATGTCTGCATTCAGAATTAAATCTTCAGTTGCAAAAATGAATTGATGCAATGTACATTTGTCTTATTTATTTGTTTGTAAAAAATAATGGGCCATTTAATAGCATGTGTCCTGTTGTCCTTACAAATAAAATACATGACAAGTGAGACATCATTTAAACAGATAATTGAAATCAGAACTGAGGCCCTTCATCATTTATGTGATTTCCTCATTTTATATATGCTAAAGAGCACTTTTACCTGGAAGAGAGAAGTTGTTCATGATACTAATAACGTAACTATCAAATACATAGTACATGCCAGACATGATACTATTATACTTTAAAATTCACAAAAGTCATATGAGCAAATCATAATTTAAACATATATTTGCTACTTTAACTAGTGAGTAGTAGAGGCGGTTCTATAGGTCCCATAGGATGCCAGTAGGTATTCTTTTTTTTTAAAGCAAAACTGTAATTACATAGGCTTGAAACATGGAATAAACCACATTAAATAGGTTTCTTTGAACAGAGGCCTTCGGAATCTTTCATCACATTGCTGATATGTGATGGTCCATTTGATTTCTCAAAAAACAGTGTGTTTCCCAAGCTTATTTGAACATGTTATCTAGACACATTTTTAAGACTGTTTAACAAAACTAGTATTGTAAAATCACAACCTGAAAAACATTGCTTTGAAACTTCCATCTATAATATTTAGCAAAAAAGATGCAAAAACATATCTTTATGTGAATGAATCATGTTTTAAGCTTGTGTAGTGTATTATTCGAGCCATTATCACAAATATTAATCTCAGTATTATAGGATATAATACACCCTGCTTCAAGGAAAATGTTTAGGAAACATTTCTATTGATAGTTTCTCTAGTGTATGATGGAAATCTTAAGTAATTAGATGGAATGCTAGCATAATCTAAAAATATGCAAATTCAAGTTCTTCTATGAGAAAAAGATTTAGGATATGCATTTTCAGCTTCAGTTTTATAATATATTTCACTATCTACTTTTCAAAATATTCAAAACATTTCAAGAATAGATCAAAATAGTATTTGGGGAATTAGAAATCGAGTTATGCCATCTGAGTTAATAGGAGTTATAGCCTGAAGGAGTTGTGGCAAATGCAGCTACTAATGGAGCACTTTCCATTTTGAGAAAAATTAGAGATCGGAACAGAGATCGGAATGGAATAAAAGCGGCATGGTGCCACACAGTAGCTTGCAGGTGAACAGCTTTTTTAGCTGTTTACATAAGTGACTGCCAAGTATATCTATGAAGATCTACAGGTGTGAAAATATAAGAAGATGCAGTGGAAGAACCTGCTATTACAATGGAGCAAATAGAAGCGAGCTGGCAAGGAAGGCAAGTTTCGCAGGCGGTTATGATGACTACTGCCACATGATATGAAAATTGCAAAGAAGAAAAGAAGGGACAGTGGTCAAAGAAGGATGGAGAAGAGAAGTAAAGGTATTACACTAGTCCTGTATATAAGAACAAATCAGCAAGTCCTGATTAAAAAAACATTGAGAACTAAAGGATATTTTAGTAATGATGAGTATATTGCGAATGAAAGATATAGCAGACTGTTAGGGATGAGTGATGACTTCTCAATCATCTTTTAAGAAGCATAGAAAATGAGAACAAGAACTTTCAGATGAAATTTCAATAGGGTATTAAGAGTCCATGCGATAAATGATTGCAGAATATGAGTCATTTGGGTAAAAGGAGAATGGAATGAGATACTAGACAGGCATATTAAGAGACTTCTAAAATAATCTCTATTCCCAGGTTTTTTGCTTGAGCTAAATGATGACTCAGAAAGCATTTATGCAAAATCCTTCAAAAGATAGGAAAAAATGGTCAGTAAAATACAACTTTAATACAAGGCATCACGTCACCCATGTGATATCACCATGTATACCCTGCCCTCATTGCCTTCTAAGTACAACTAATCCTGTCTGCTCAAGCAGACCAGAGTGCAGTCTTTGGACCTTTTCTCTTTAGTGTATATGTATTCCCTTGATGATCTCTCCCAGTCACATAACCTTAAACCTTCATACAGTAATGACTCCCAAATTACTTTTTCCAGCATGGACCTATTTCTTGAAGTCTGCTCATTAGACATCTTTGGTTGGGTATCTCAAATGTAATAGGACCAAAACTGAGCTTCTGATGATTTTCTCTCAAAATCTACTTCTCTCAAGTCTTTCCCACCTCGATTTATACCAACTCTTTCCTACCAGTTGCATAGACCAACAGCCTCCTTGGGGGACTTTTCACCTGTCTTCTTTCTTCCATACATCACGTACAATCCATGAGCAAAATGTATTAATATTAATTCTACCTTCAAAATATGTTTACCTTTTTTCATTGCTCTAGACCTAGTCATGTAATCTCTCAGCTAAATTATTGTAATAAATTCATAATTTATTTCTCTCTAAACTCTCTCTCCTAAACTCTATGCATACATAGAATATGAATAAACTCTATTCATAACACAGTATCTAGACTGGAAACCTCTTCAAACAAAAATCGAATTGTGACTCCTCTGATGGAAAATCTCCAATGTCTATCTCCACATTACTCTGATTAAAAGCCACAGTAATCACAGTGGTTTACAGAAACCTTACCTCCTACCCTCTCTTCCAGGCTCACCTCCTTCTAGCTGAAATGGACTTCTTGCTATTCCTTGAACACCGACAGGCATACTTCCTTATGAACATTTATATACTTCATCTTCCATGTTTTTGGAAGGCTTTTCTTCCTATATGACTTGCTTGCTTGCTTCCTTCAAGTGTTTATTCAAATATTACCTCTCCAATGAATATCTCCTAGTTCACCCGATTTAAAACCATAACACTGCCTCTTTATCACCTGCCAGTGATTTTCCTTTGTAACTCCCATCATATAACATTCAATATGTTTTACTTGTTAAATGTGGCTATTTTTTTTTCTTTCCCATGTAAGCTTTGTTAAGGCATTAAGGTTTTTTATTTCTTTAAACTATTATATTGACTGTGCATAGAACGTGCCTAGCACAAAATATGTGTTCAGTAATAATCTGTTTGCTTGCCTGAATGAGTGAATGTATGTTTGAACCATGTAAATTCTTTACTTCTGCCTTTGTTAATGCAAATTCATCAGGGTTGGTACCAACTACAACATCAGTCAATTCACATATTGTTTAGTGATCCAAGGCCTTAGGCACATGATTTTTTTCCAAAAGATGAGTTGAACCAAGAAGAGTTTATTTTTCAGAGATTTGAACAGATAACTATAGGAATCTTTCCAGTTATGTTTGGAAAGAAAAACAGAAAAATCATTGTATAAAGAAGACAAGAAGAGGCGGCATGGGAAAAGATAATGGATGGGAGGGAAAAAGAAGGCTTAAGTAAAGATAAAAAGATATTTGGTAGAGGGCACATTATGAAACAGATGGAGAAAGGCACAAGGAGATAAAGCCAGTCCCTAAAGATGTTGCCATTTTTGATTCCAGCTCCTGTCCTCAATTAATTTTAACGTGAGTTTTTGTTTGAGATTATAGATAAATATAAATATATATTTGTTTCTCACAATTGTAGAGAGCATGCATTTCAGTCTGACTCAGCAGAAAACATCTTTTAATTCCTTACTTTAGTAAATCACCTGATTCTGCCTACAAGAACTTCTCCTTTCAAGCTGGCTGTAACTCAAATTTTGTCAGTTACCATTCTTACTCACTCCCATCCAACTTGGCCTGCTTAAATTGTGCAAAGGTCCAGAAAGATATTTTGGCGGGCCCCTTTTGTTCAGAGACCCATATCAGCAGCAATTGAAAAGCACTCTGTTCTGTCCCATGTGGTTTCTTACACTCCTATGGATTTGCTCTCCCCATTCCAAATTTGAAGTATAGAAAATTAAGTATGAAAGCCTGCGTACTGCAAGGACTCAGACTTTCTAGAAACGTTTCACATCTCTTAGACTCTGAGATCCTACCACCTCCCTGGAGAAGAGCCGGAACCTAAGCCCCTGCTACTTGTAGAATAGAATGCCACCTTTCCTCTCACTAGTCTCCAGAAATTTGTCCTCTTCAGCTTGTTTGTTCTCAAAGGTATTTTTCATGTCCTTTAAAGAAGAGTCTGTAGAATACGAGAAGAATTTCTTCATCGGGTCTATCATATTGCAAGACCTGGAGAGAGGCTTCCCCTACTTTCAGTCTGCCAAAATCAGTGTGTCAAAAAATCATAAAGCCCGGCTATCCATTTAAAACAAACAGGGCATGGCGGCACACACCTGTAGTCCCAGCTATTCAGGAGGCTGAAGCAGAACTATCGATTGCTTGAACCTAGGAGTTTGAGGCCAACCTGGGTAACATAGTAAGACCCTGCCTCTAGTAAGTAAGTAAATAAACAAATAAATAAGGTAAAATAAAGCAAACACAAATTAATATTACTATGCAAATAAGTCTGATTTATAGGGTCCTTGTACTTTGTCATATTGAAGTATTCTCAGCAGAATTCTATGGCCTAATAATTTCTTCAATTCCTAGAATATAGGAAAAGAAAGATAAAAGACATAAACTACTTTTAAACTAAATGCTTTATATCATTTTATGTGCTCTAATATAATGGATAGTTTACTTATATAATTTAAATAATGATTTCTAAAATTTATTAATCCTATATTAATCTAAATTCTTAAAAACCAGGTATAGTCTTATGGGTCATTCACAAAGCAAAAGAGGGATAGAAAAAAAATGCAACTAAAAAAAAATTTTAAAAAAATGATTCAGAGAAAATATTTTGTTTTTTTCTGTGAACAAAATGTAATCCAACTCTAGTAGCAAGATTGACTTTCTTTACAATATTCATTTTCTGACCTGGATGATCTTAATATGTATTCCACTAATCCTCTAATACACGGGTAGGGAATCTTTTCATGTTGGAAGGCCATATTAATTTAACTGTAATCAAATAAGGCCACATTCAAGAAACTTCAATTACATATACTTAAAAATGTACATTATTTTATAAAAATCTAATACAATGTACTTAATGATTTCAAGAAATGAAAACTATTTGTTAATTTTAAAGTTAGCTAACCTTTTCATGACTTTGTTATGTCTGCTTTTTGTTGGAAAGCATGTACATATTTGATTGCAGCACAGAGGTCTGCAGTGTCAGTTGATCCTCTAGATGGGTATCAGTCATTTGTGCCTTAAAAGTGTCTTGATTAGGGTTAAGTAGGAGATTATAGATTCGAGCATGTTGCTGAAGGTGTGCGTATTCTGCATTTTTTCATATTTCAATTGGATCTTTCTCAGCGTCAAACAATGACTTTAAAATGTCACCTACTGAGAGTTCAATCAATTCCATGTGTAGTTCTTTAGGTGCCTTGGTGATACCAAGTAGGTGAGGTGAAATGCTAACTTGAGTGTGATATCATGATTCTAAAAGTCAGTGAACCTTTTACTGTATTCTCCAACTAATAGGTCTATAACAACTGCATATTCTTCGAATGATTCGCATACATCATCTGCTCTTCAATGAGCTTTCCTAACTGAGGAAAATGTTCATCTGACATTGTCTTTTGAAGAAGTGTTTTGAAAAAGATAGCTTTTTTGAAATGCTTTGATTTTTTTGCCACATATTATATATAGACTTATTTTTACCTTGCAAAGAAATATTCAAGTCCTTTTGATATGACATGGTATCACACAGAAATGCTGCATTCCTATAGTAATCTTCTTTCAATAATTCACATTGCTGATACAGTTCTTCATAACATTTAACTATCTGTTCTTGCAGAGATACAATTTTGGCTAACATCCATACCTGTTATCAGCCAACCCAATTTAGAATGATAAGGCAAATCCACACTCAATACCTCATCCTTCAACTTCAGCATATTACAAAACTGAGGATGCCGTGTTGCATTTGCAGGAATTTGGCTAACAATACTTATAACTTGTTGCAAAGTGTCACTTAAAATAGTAGCTTTAGCACAGTGATTTTGCTGAGGAGAGATACAATGAAAAGAAATGAGAACATCTAGATCTATTAATACTTCTTATCTGTACAATAAACCCTTCATGTTTTCCTGCCATGGAATGTGCACTGTCTATAAATACACTCACTAAATATACCAAATTCAGTCCAACTTCACAACATGTACCTTGAAAGTTGTTGAAAATATGTTATAACCAATGTTCTCTTCACAAGAGTGCCCAATGTGAATAACTCTTCATAGAAAAGAAAATCTTCTGTTATGACCAGACTGAAGTATAAAACTTGCACCGAGTCAGTAGTATTAGTTGATTCATCCAAAGAGATTGAATAATGTATATTTTCCTTTTGAAGTATTACATGAAGTTGTTCTGCTAAGTTGAAGGCTAATTCATGCTGCCATTCAATTATGGTTCTCCTTGAAAGAGGCAGTTGTCTGTACTTTGAAATGTTGTCAGGGTCTAAGCATCCTACAACTTTGACAATGCATTCTTTCACAATTTCTACATTGCTAAATGGCTTCCCTTTTCTCCCAAGTATATAAGCCACTTTATAAGTTCAGTGGTATTATTTCCAGGTCTTATTGTCGCTTGAATGAACCATCTTTGCTTTTGCTTTTAATTTCTACAGTACAACCTTTTGTGCCTCTCCCTCTCATTTAAAATATTTGTGGTCCTTATGAATGTTATAATACTGATAAGCATTGAATTTCTTTAATGTTCATATTGAAGTATCACAAAGCGAGCAAATCATCATATCTTTAGCAGAAAAAAGAAATATTGCAATTCCAATCCTCATTAAAAAATCTGTTTTCTTCCTTCAGCCGTGTCTTGGTCTTCTTTCACATGATGGGCTGTTAAACAGAAAGAATAAAAAAATACTACCTGTAATCCTAGCACTCTGGGAGGCCGAGGCAGGAGGATTGCTTGAGCTAAGGAGTTTGAGACCAGCTTGAGCAAGAGTGAGACTCTGTCTCTACTAAAAATAGAAAAATTAGCTGGGCATTGTGGTGTGCACCTGTGTGTAGTCCCAGTTACTCGGGAGGCTGAGGCAGGAGGACTTCTTGAGCCCAAGAGTTTGAGGTTGAAATGCGCTATGATGATGCCACTGTACTTTACCTGGGATGACAGAACAAGACCCTGTCACCAAAAAAAAAAAAAGTATATATATATATATATATATACACATACATATATATTTATATAATTTATTTTTCATTACCTCTTCATAACTCTTCTTTCCCATTTTTTATAGTATATGTTTCTGAATATCTGTTAGGTACATGTTAGGTTTTGCTAATTTATTGACAATACCTTTAAATCTGTTATATTTTGCACTTTTTGTTCCTTTTTGTTACATTCTGAAAATTTCTTTAGATTTATTCTCCAGATAACTAGTTATTTTTAAATATAATCTGCTATTTAAATAATGTGTTGAATTTAAATTTTTATTATGTATTTTTAAATTTCTAGAAGTTTTGTTTAATTTTCAAATGGAACCCCTTTGTAGTCTATTACTTGCTTCCACCGATGTTATCAAATTATGTATATATATATATATATATATACACACGTACACCTACTTTTAAATATTAAACATTGTTTTTAAATTATATGTTTTATCATTCTAGTGTGTCTGAATTCTCTTGAGGTCTGATCTTCCTATGCGTTTTTTTCTTCTGTTTCTCACTTTTGGTCCTTATGTCTTTTGAGACTGTTGTTTACTTTGAACTATTCATTTTTCTCAGCTTGTACTCGTGGGAATTCTTTGATGGTACAATTGAAATTGTATCACTCCGGAGAGAAATTAAGATATTTTGTTCAAGGCCCATGTGAACCTAATAACTCCTAAATACTACAAATCAGATTTTCTTCTTGAAAATTTCCAAACCACTTCAGAACCTACGTGATGGTCAACACATGGTTATCATTTGTCAGAGAAAATATTTTTCTCCCTTATATAGTCACAGTTTGAGAAAGGCAAGTTTATCTGAGTTTTATTGTTCTGCAGTTTCACCAAAATGTATCTAGTTACATATTTGCTTCCATTTCTCTTGACCAGGATTCAGTGTCTTCAGTCTGGAAACTCATGTATTTACCTAAGAAATTTTTTAGATATTTTACTTTCAAATATTTTCCCTCATCATTTTGTTTTTTATGTTTTTAGATATTTTATTAAATGTTATTTAGATCTTCTAATTTTACCTTTCCTTTGCCATGCCTCCTTTTCATATTTTCCATTTTTTTTGCATTGAATTCTAGATAATTTCTCCATATTTATTTCCAAGTTCACTTTTTTCTCTTCAGAATTTTCTACTCTTTGATGTATCCATTGAGCTTTCAAATTTTTCGATTTTTATCACTGTTTCCAATTTTAAGCATTTTTTAATCTAACTTTTCTCTTTTCAAAATGGACTACATTTTTATTCAGGTTTTATGTCTTTATTTCTTTAATTATTTTAACATATTTAATTTGTTCTCTCATTCAAATTATTTATTATTTCCCATTATTAGGATGTTACTTCTCCTGATATTTGAGCTCATTGATATACAATAGCCTCCCCTCCAACACACAGTCTCTCTCTCTCTCTCTCTCTCTCTCTCTCTCTCTCTCTCTCTCACACACACATATGTGTTTAAATTGTGAGCTTGCTGTTCTTCAAAGGGTAAATTTTTCTATGGTAGACCAATATCTGCCTTATAAAATTGGTCCAACATAATGGTTTTTATTTTGCTCTGTTAGTGCCAAGGGAATTCAATTGTTTTTGTCTGATGGTTATTTTATACTCTTAATTTGGAACTCCTATAACTACCCCACGTCTGCACATGCTACAGGTCAGTGTTTCTGATCCTCCAGGTCAATGCTTCTGATCCTTCACTCAAGACTTTATATAGATGACAATTTTTTCTACTGTTCCCCACAACTAGTGAATCATATCCCCACCCTCTCTCTTTAATTGTAGGAGCAGTTTTTAGCAGTCACAAGACTAATTCCAGTGACCTTGCTCTCTTATGATCCAGAAGGGACCTTTCCAGCTCCTATATGGGTGCTGGGGACCAACCTCTAGGGCTTTCACCCAAGTATAAAGGTTTCCTGATTTTTCCCCATCTGACTTTGATTACCCTTTCCATTTGTATCACCTGAGGATTTTCTACTCTCTTCTTTTTTTTTTTTTTTTTTTTTGAGACAGAGTCTCACTCTGTTGCCCGGGCTAGACTGAGTGCCGAGGCGTCAGCTTAGCTCACAGCAACCTCAAACTCCTGGGCTCAAGCAATCCTTCTGCCTCAGCCTCCCGAGTAGCTGGGACTACAGGCATGCGCCACCATGC
>CAUYRT010008219.1:0-16810 GCA_963574885.1 Lepilemur ruficaudatus
CAATCCATATTCGGAATTCTTCCTCTGTTAGTTTAATTGTATCATGTATGTTAGTGGTGATTGAGTACATTCTTTTGGAGGTGACCTCTCTCTCTGATCCTTCATGTTTCCTGTGATCTTTCGCTGGTTCTTTCTCATCTGAGTACTTTGTCTAGGATCGGAGATGCTGGGACTTGCTTATGAACCAAAATCTGATAGACTGCTTCTGCCGTCCTTCATCCTCCAGCAGGGAAGAGGAGGCAAAGTGGAGGAAACAGTCTGGTGACCAGGTTTCAGGATGAACATCTTCCTTCCAATATATACAGTTTTTTATTTGTCAATTGTGCCTTAATAAAGCTGGAAAATAATTTGCATTTAGTGATGTTAAAATATAAATTTCATTTTAATATATATTTCGGATTGCAAATGAAATATTTCCTTGTTGTATCAAGTGACACAACATACTGTATCTTGATAACTCCATCCCACAACCCATGTTAACCACTCTACTTCTTTCCATGTTCATGTAAATATGCATACATATGTACACAGACTTAACACTCATAGTCATATACACAGTCTTTTTTGTTGTTCTATGCTTTAAACATTGGATAATAAATTCCTAGGTTTTATGCATCTTTGTTTTTTTCTCAATGAAACCTCATAAAAATCTCAAGTCAGCTCATATAGGTCCAATACACTATTTATAAAATTCTGCATAATAATATATAGTGTTGGTTTATGCTAAATCTTTTATTTCCACATTTGAGGGCAAGAAGGGTCATTTCCACCTTTGTGACACCATGTATAAAGCCATAGTGAATTGTTTTGTGTATTTATTTAGGTATTGGGACTTTTATTTCTATGGGGTAGCATGATCAGTATCTTTGTTTCCTATTTTTTCATTGGATGCCAGCATGTATTACTTTTGTAATTTGTAGCCATCAAAAAGGAATGTTTTTATTTTAAAATGTTTTTCAGCATCATTAGCGTCTTAGATTTGGTTCCTGAGAAAGAGACTCTAGAGGAAAATTTGCATTTAGTAGGTGTACTGGGGAGTCCACTAAGAAAGAACACCACTGAGGGAGGAGGAAAGATTGAACAGAGGGAGATGGTGAGCTTTGATGCAGCTTCAACATATTTATCATCTGATCCCATAAGAAGTTACAAGAAAAAAGCAAAAAACCCCATTTATAAATGGGCAAAGAAGATGAACAGAAACTTTTCCAAAGAAGACCGAATAATGGCCAAAAAACATACAAAAAAATGTTCATCATCTCTAATCATCAGAGACTATATGGAAAACATTTGGAGCCATGTCAGAAATATAGTGCTTGATATGTCAGAAATAATACCTTACTCTGCAAAAGCCAGTCTTTCATATTTACAGCCCTAATTTCCCTAGATCCATTCAACCCAGATCTCTACCCCAAGTCTAAGGACTATCATAATATTTTGATTTTTTTTCTTTAAGTCTGTGACTGCTCTACTAGACTAGGAATATTTCAAGGACAAAAATCATGTTTTAATAAGGGTTATGTTCCAAGCACACAACACAAGCTAAATAAATATTATTTGTGGAATGAAACTGCCTCCATTATTCCCCTCTTATAGTTACAGCTTTATATAGTTGTTCTCAACCTTTATCATATATCAAAATTTCCTGGATGGCTTGCTAAAACACAAATTTCTAGTCCCTTCCCTCAGAATTTCTGAATCTGTAGGCAGGGCTCAATATTTTGTATTTCAACAAGGTCTCAGATTCTGTTGATGTTGCTGGTCCAGGGAAAAGATTATGAGAACCATTGTCTTAGTTTAAGTAGAAAAAAATTGGGACTATTAGTAATATATCACATAACAAAAACCACAGTGGAGCTCAGAAATCACTTTGAGTTCAGAAATTTGCTACATGAACAAGTTTCATTAATATTTTCTATAGAATGAAGTATCTTAATAAATAAAATGCAAACTAGAAATTTAATGTTCTGCAGAGGTCATTTATAGAATCATTAGAGTAGGAGAGTGTATACTAATGATTAGAGGGGGTTTTCCACCAAGGAGTTTACTCTAACTTGGCCAAACTAAGATGAAGAAAGTTCCTTAACATAGCATCTTTTTAACTAGCTAAAATACTAAGTTCAGGGCTGTCATGAATAGTTGAAATCCACTGAGAACCTGTAAATTTAACATTGCATTTTCATCTTAAAATTATTTCTCTCATGCTTTGAATCAGGAGTATTTAAAGAGACAACATTTGGTTTTAGTTTTCTCATCAACTTTTTGGTGCACAACTTTGAATGAAGATGTTAATCAGCTGCAAAATGCCTAAAAAGTAGGCAGGATATAGGTATACAACACATGTACCCCACAGAGACATACAACTATCATGTATCCATAATAATTAAAAATTTTTAAAAAGTGAAAAAAAAGGGAAAAAATGGACAGGATAAAAGTGAAAGTGAAGAAAAGAGCCTTAATAATCCGCAAACAAAACAGAGCATCAGGTTAATAAAAATCAGTTTTACCAGAGAAATTAGCCTAATTTTAAATAGATTGGAAGTTAGTTTTATAAATCTAGTAATCCAATGTTATAATAATGTTCTGGGTTTATCTAAGCAGGTCTCATATATATCAATAAATGGTTAACTTGGTTAAAATGAACTTGAAAATGAATTCCTTATTAATGAGAAAAATTAAACAAGAAAAAATGAAAGTTGGGAGCACCTTCTTTGGGTTACGCAGTTCTATGCTTATTCAAAATGCACTGTGAAATGCTTTATTTATATTCAACTTAATGAAGATAGGAGGAATTGGGAACAGTAACTTGACTGTCTTTCATTAGTGGTATCCCAACCTAGAAGTTTCCTCCCATTCAGCTCCATCAAACCAAATCCCAAAAGACCAAAGTCATCTTTTCCCTTAAGAAATTTTCCCACTTCCCATCTGACATGATCCAAAAAATTAGTAAACTCCATGATGAAATGAACTTTTGCAATCACTCAATGTAGATAAACCTGCATTCCTAATTGATGGTCATTATATTTGAACATTCATAGTGATTGATGCCTTTTGTGTTTACAAAAGAGTCCCTATCATTTTTGAACACTTGAATTTTAAGCTGCTACTTATCTCCCTATCAGTTATCTTTTTTGAGGAGTGTGTGTGTGGGGGGGGGTGGTTCTGCCCATTCTAGAGAACCATTCAGTAAGTCACATCTGTCTTTGCCTCAGCAGCTTTTCAAATATTTGAACATAGTTATATCTTCACAAGGTCATCTCCTTCACCTAAGCATAATCACTTACTGGAGCCTTGCCTCATATCTTATATTTTGTGGATGCCTCATCATTCCTGGTTTCTCTTCTCTCTATGTAGCTATGTGTGAATATTTTTTCCAAAATAAGGGTAATAAACAGAACAGTGTGGTCTGACTAGGGTATAGACTAGTAGAACTCTTAAACTCTCTTGATTCAGATGCTAACTTTTTATCAATGTATTATAGTTTAAGTATAAATTATCTTGCTTAACAGCTATGTTATACCAACTTATATTGAATTTATAAAATTCTTAAATGAACTTTTTCCAACTTCGGTATTTATTGCTCATTCTGTACTTGTGCAACTGATTTTTGTAAACCTAAAAGCAAGACTTACAGTTTTGCCCTGTCAAACTTCATCTTGCCGCATTTGTATGTTGAATCTTTTGAGATATTTGAAATCTTGGTTAATATCCATGCTTTAATTATTCTACCTTGATATTTTCACCTACAAGTTCAATAATCATGTCTTTAATTGATATACTGTAAACAGGACAGGTACAGTTACTTAAGTCATATATTGGAAACATCTTTGAATACCTATCTCTGAATATCTAGCCTGGACCACACGATCTATGCTTTTCTACATCCATTCATTCGCAAAGACTAATTGAGTGCTTATTATGTGCCAGGTACAGTTCTAGGTGCTAGGGATATAATAGTAAATACAGAGGTAAGTCTCTGCCCCCTTGAACTTTACATTCTAGTGGGGAAAGGCAAAATAAACAAGTAACCAAACAAATAATGTAATTTTCCATAGTGATATGAGGAAAATAAAGCACAGTAAGAAGATACAGAAGATAGTGATTTAGAGGTGTTATTTTAAATAGATTAGTCCATGAAGACACATCTGAGAAGATAATACTTTAGCACACAGCCTGAGTGATGTGAAGTGTGCTATGTGAAGATCTGGGGGAAGAGTTTTCCAAAAAGGCATAGCAAGTGTAAAGTCTCTGAAGAGGAAACAGGCTTTCCATAAAGAGAGAGACAGACAGACAAACAGGGCAGGAACAAGTAGTGAGCAAAAGCCATAACTTTGAACTTTATTTTTTTATTCTATATCATTTATTAGCTGTTAATTACCTTATTATTAATGTAATGGGAAGCATTCTTAGAACTCTAAGCTAGATAGTGATATTATCTGATTCAAACTTCTTAAAGAATATTTTGAGTGATTAAGAGAAAATATTGAAGAAGAACAAGAATGGAAGATGCAAAACCATGTAAGATGCTTTTGCAGTACTTCAAACTAGAGGTGATAGAGACTTTGGTGTAGTGGTGAAAGAGGAGGCACAGAGTGCTTAGATTTGGAGTATATTTTGGAGGTACAGGCTTTAAATTTACTGATGGCTTGGATATAGACTGTGAGGGGAAAAGATGAATGAACTACTGGATGAATTAAATTGCCTCCTTTTTGCACTCTGGTTTCATTTGTCTTTGGACTATAAAGTCTTCAAGGTTAGGGACCTTGCTCTTTTTCTCTCATATCACTTCAGTTCCAGGTACACATTAGGTACTTAATGAATATGATAATTTATCACCAGTAGGGCATCTTGGAATCCTCCACTTTCACCCTTGTCATTCCTTATCTGAAATGTCTCAGATTCCATCATTTCTATTCATTCCTGGTCTTAACTCCCTGATATAGTACCAAGTCATCTAAGAGCTTGATTACCAGTACAATTATGTAACTGGTGTCCCTCACTCCAGCCTATCCCAATCTAATGGAAAATGCAAGTTTATGACTTTGAAAAATTTGCTTTCAGTCATCCATTCAAGAAATACTTACTGATTTGTCTACTTTGTGTCCAGAACTCTTCTTGATGCCAGGGATATAATAATAAAAGAAACAAACAAAAGCTCTGCCCTAGGAGAGCTTTTGCAATAACTAAAAATCTGGAGTATGAGTGATAAGAATAAGTGCTATGAAGAAAAATGAAACAGGAAAGAGGTTATAGGGAGCATTAAGAAGACCACAGTTTTAAATAGGGAACACCTCTTTAAAGACATTGCCTTTGAGCAGAGATTTTAATCAAGTGATGGGGTAAGTCATACAAAGATCAGAGTGCACAACAGCACAAGGTCACTGGTGTGGGCGTTAGTTTGACTCATTTGAGAATGGAGAGAAGTGTATGATTAGAAAGTGAGTTAGTGGCTGAGTAGCAGGAGATGAGGTGAGAAAGATGGCAAAAGCCAGATCATTTAGGGCCTTGAGGATATGGTAAGCAATTCACATTTTGTAGTACATGTGAATGGAAACCATTGGACAGTCTAGAGCTGGGCATGATGTGACTTTTGTTTTTAAAAATCACCTAAGTTTCTCTGTAGATCATTGACTGTGGAGGATTGAGGTCTCCTGCCCTAGGGCTTTTGGTGGCATCCAGCAAATTTGAGGAGTATATTAAGTGTGTTAAGTGATGTGGCATGTGGCTTGATGTTTTTGATGTAATGGTGTAATGGAGATCATCCAAGTAATTTCTGGAAGAAGAGAGACTGAGGTCAGGTGAATGGAACCCATAGCTTCTTACCTCAGTCACCACAGTCAACCAGTCACATATAACAGCACACTTGCTTGTATTGAAAACTTCTAAAGGCTCAACGGACACCTTCTTGATTTTAGTAAAACTGAATATATACCTGTCAATTGAACACTGACCACAAAAGAAGATCTATGTTCTTTTGCTATCATTTGGTTTTGGCAGCTAATCTCAAATTGGAAGACCAAGCAGCACCTGCTCAAACGGCTGGCATGTAACTAACTACTATAGTCATAGGGATGATGGGTGTTCACAGCTATTCGGGGAGGGAGAGGTACAGAAAGGCCTGGGCATAGATGCAGCTGATAAGTGCAGGGGAAGAGGCAGCCCAATTGCAGGCAGCCATCTCTCCTTTCCCCTCCCTACTCTAGGGTTCTGGGCTGAGGCCAGGGACTGTCCGGAGCTGATCTCGGGCTCCCATTGGCCGCTGTCTTTTGTGACGTCACGATCATGATGAGAATTGATGATCGGACACGCTGATTTCATTGTCTGAGGCGGCAGTGGAGACCCAGGAAAAATCTCGCTGAATCCGCCTCTCCCAGCAGTGGCCTATTTGGGTTCCTCTAATCCCTTCCGTGACCGCACCACGCCCGAGGTAAGCACCTAACCTGGGTGGGTATGAAGGACGAAGCAGGGCGGGCAACGCACCGGGATAATGCTTTGCCCAGTGGGGGGCCCGTAGGTTCTGTGGCCTAAACAGCCAGCCAACAAACTGGTGCGGCTTCTTCGGAGCTAACTGCCTCTACCCTCCGAGCAAAGGCTGGCAGCAGCGTAAGGTTAGAAATGAGCTCAGCGTAAGGTTAGAAATGATACAGTAGGCATTGCCAGAGAACGAAGAAACTTACTCCGAGAGAGGGCGATGTTTGGGACGCGCTTCTGGCACGGTAGTAAAAAGAAGTGGCACTTTTGCCTCCAAAGAAAGGAGGGGGTTGAATTCTACCACTTCTAGATTTCACTGGACAGATTCTCACAACCCTACTCAAACGCACCGAGGGCGCTGCGCCTGCGCATTAGCACCTTGAGGAGGGTGGTTCACAGCGAGAATCCGCCTGGAGCCTGCGCAGGCGCTTTTTCCGTTTTACTGGAGGGGGTGGGGTTGAGCCCTTTTCTATGCTGAATGTGGGAAGGCTTGGGGGTGTTGGCCTTGTGATGTTTCAAGCACCAGTTGGTGGAGGGGGCTTTCTGCCAATTACTTTCAATCTGGCCTACTGAGTATACCCAAGCCCAAAATGGGCCTGATAAATTTGAGATGGCAATTTCTTAATCCATAGATATTAGATGTGGAGTATTGGAAAATACGCAGAAATGAATTTGTGGGATAGAAATTTCTCAGATAAGAAACATTTGTGTTTGGAGAAAAAAGTAAACACTAATTATGCAAATGAATCTGTTAATCTTAGAGGAACTCTGATGTGGGGTGACGGTGATTTTGAACCTTGAACTCTTTGGAGATGGAGTGAGATCCATTGTGGAGACTCAGAATGAGAAATTTTTCTTTCTTTCTTTTTTTTTCCTTTTTGTTTTCTTAAAATAGTATCTTATAAATCTTTAGTCCTGATTCCAGGTTTGGTGCTGAGGCCTTCTTTCTTCTCCCTCTGTGCCTGTGCTAGAACCACTGTAGTCAAATACTATTTTGAGGGACCCTCTCCATCATCATTTTATTGTGAAGGATTATATTACTCAGCAGTTGTGAGGAAAAACATACCTGTCTGTCCTCGGTGGAAAAATTTTACAGTAGTACTATTAATTGCCCTCCACCATCTAATCATGGATATGATCTATTTTATGGAAGAATCTGGATTTTTCTCCATTTCTTGTGGCTACGGGATTACCAAGTCCTGATGACTTTTCTTTTGAAAGCCCTCTCACATATTTCCTCCCTTATTCTATAATCTAAACTCTCATCATCACCAGTCTAATCACAACAGAAGCTTCCTAGCCAGTCTTCACCTACACCCCAAATCCTTAATTTATCCCATGAAACTAATAGTCTGTTAACACTTCTTTCATCAAGTCATTTTCTTTTACCAGAATATTCTTGGCTCACTATTTTCATGTTCCAAGACCGATTCCATACGGATTTCAAAGAACTGTATAATCTAGCCTCATTGTACCATAGGAACCTTATTTTACTTTATTATTCAATGCACAACTCTCCTTGACGTTCCCTGAACAACCTACCTCCTTACCCTTCTCACGTCACTGCCATCCCCTTCACCTAGGATGCCCTCTCTTCCACATAATACAAATATTACCCATGTTGGAAGCTTAACTCAAGTTATACCTCTCCATAAGTGCCTTTCAAGTCTATCCCAACTGTTAGCTCACTTTTGCTAGAATTCCCACATTAATTCTTGTATTTGTCATTTTCTTGTAGCCTGGTTCATATTAAATTTTTTTTTTAGTTTCTTTTTATTTGGGGTGTGTGTGTGTTTGTTTGTGTGTGTGTGTGTGTGTGTGTGTGTGTGTGTTAGACTGGACTTCTCAGGGGATTTTTAAACCCCACTTTAAGGGTTGGGACCATGCTATCTACTTCTTTATCATCTGTCTATAGCACCTGACTGACTAATTAAAATAGCTGTAGCTACATACATTCTTTTTTTCCCCTAGAAAAAAATCTTCTGGGAAATGAAGTGATATTGTTACTGTACACATGTGAAATGTAAAAACTTATTAATCATTAGTCAGGCAAGGGACCCTACAATGACTAAATAAACCTGAGTATAAGTCAGAGAAAAGGCATTATGGAGCCCTCTATGTAGTGGGTAGCCTCCAAATACATCATGTTTTCATAAATGTGTCCAAGGGAACATTATCCCAGAAGTAGTACTGTCTGCAATTTTCTCCGTTGGAAAAATGCTAAATTAAGATGTATTTCATTTTTCTATGCTTATTTTTGGTGAAACTGCATCATATGTCTTTTAAAATCTACTGATTACTTTTTATTGCTTTATATATTTAATCACTTTTACATTGACTATCCCTGATAATTTTGGTTTTTACATCTCTTGAATCAGAGCTGATCATTGTGATGGTTGCCATGATTGCTATTATATAATATATTGGTAGTCATTTTCCTTCTCTTTGGGCTTCAAACTTCATTGCTCCACGGAGCTCAAGTTTTATTTGAATGACAGCATGATCGTGGTTTAATATAGAGGCTTTTTACAGATTTCGCTTTGGCTGCTGCCTCACTTTGAGGCACCATCCCAATATCACATAAAGATTTTCTGTTTAGAAGCATGGATTAGAAAGCACTCCAGTGGGGCATTGTAACATATAAATTTAGAAATCATTGTTATAGATTGTTGTAAGTAAACTATGAATGTTATTTAGTATAAGGGAAAATCCTTTTTCATTGACCTTTTTCTTATTACCTACATTGTGTGAATCCCCTCAAAACTGTTTTAGATTGTAGCCCGCTTTCATAGTAATTGAGACTTCCTAGACATTTACATGTAGACCAATAGAGAAAACTGTTCAAAGTTAGGCAACTTTGGTTAGAATGTGGTGCTTAGGTCGCTGTTAATGTTAGAGGGCCTAAAATAAAATATGAAAAAAGGAGAGTGCGGTGTTTTTGTTTTAAGATTTATTTCACAATTCTTATCTGAATGAGAGACTACCATTGGGTTTTCTCATTTAAGTTGTAGAGATTGATCTGGAAGGGATATTCAAATGATAAGTCATCTCTTTATTTTACAGATGAGGAATCTGATACTCAGAGAAGTGAAGTACCTTACCAGTGTTAGTGAACTTTAATATTTATTAAGCACTTAGTGCCAGGCATTGTGCTAAAAATATTATATGTTAGCACATTTAAACCTCACAACATCCCTGTGAATTAGTTTCTAGTATTATATCCCATTTTACAAACAACAAAAGGGATGTTGAAAGCAGTTAACTTTCCCAGGACCATATAGCTACTAACTGTCACAATTGGGATACAAATGTGGGTCTGTTTGACTTGTAATCATCAAACTCTGCTTGACCAAGGCTATGTAATGAATTTTTGGCAGAGCTTTGGCTAGGATCTAAATCTCTGGAATCATCGCCCAATATGTGTGTGTATGTGTGGTGGGGGGTGTTTCCCATGAACACCATACCACTTCTACGAAGTCAGTGATGTTTAAGCTTGACCAAATGGTGTATACTTGCATCGATTTTAAGTATTTTTAAAAACACAGTTTCTCAGTTTTCATTGAAAAAGATGGCATGAAACTTTGTATAAAATATATATTTTAAAGCATATAATTCATTCTGCTTTTAAAATTTTATTGTACTTCCATAGGGAATTATATTTTTGTATAGTATAATTCCCAACTAGATAAAAATATTTGAATTGTTGATTTTGATTTTACAGTGGAGTCAGTGAGCTCTAACTGAAATTGTTGATGTCTTAATATGCTTGCTTTGAGTACCCTATATCAGGGCATACTGGTTTGGAAGTAAACAATGATAATCCTACAGAGATATATTCTGCATAAGAAGGGAGCTAGAGAAGTTAGCATATGCAGAAATTGTCACTGACATCCTGAGACCTTTCCAGTCTGCATAAAATTTTAAGGCAGTAAGTTGAAACTTGTCTGTGCAAATGGAGTCATCCTTGTGCCAACTAGTGGCAAAATTGCCTGGATTAAACCAGAGATCTAGGTACATGAGATTGTACTGTCAATCAATTAAGTGCCACACTTTTCATCTGCCTTCTGTAAAGAAATCTGTAACAGCACCTCTCCTACCTTATTGGTCTCCTGTTGTTTTAAAACCAGATTTATGTCCAACTGGGTTGATCCTTGGAATCTTTAAACATGTTATTTTTTCAGAGTGGCAAAAATTTCAAGAAAACATCTCCTTACTCTCTCTTCCCTTGGTGTTGGGAACAATTTATTTTAGGATTGTTAAACAGACATGCAAACATGTGGCTTACATATCCCGGGTAGGCACTTTTCTCATGGAGACAAGTGTTTGTGTATGGTGCTTGTACAAGGTCATTGAACTTGTAAATGGCAGAGGCAGGACATGAAGGCAAGTGTCATTCTAGATGCTGCAAGCTTAACTTCTAGGCTACTAGGTTATAGGTTAGGGAGCTAGAGTGAGGCCTTTTATTGTTATTTTGAATTTGCATCTATATCTATAAAGATTTATTTTCCCCAAACTTGTCTCTCTTTCTGAACCTCTAATACCTATGGCATTTTCCTTTTTCTCTCAGTGGAGATGACCTTTTTATATAAAGGCTAAGGTTTAGCAGAAAGGGGTCATTGTTTTGACCTCAAATGGCTTCACTGGCAGAAGGCATGTAGAACCATGTTCTTTCCTACTGTCAAACCAACCAATGATGAAAACACTTCTTCATTGGATATTATGAAAGAATAGCTTATAAGATTATATAAGTTTTATACCACACTAATTTATTACTTTAATACTTTCTTATTTGGTTAGCTTGATCTATCTATTGTGTGTTTTATGGATGGAATAGCTGTGCCATTTAAGAAGTTAATTGTCTGAGACCCATTTTCCAAATAGCTTTGCCCTTTCATAGACCAGTCATTTGTTGTGTTGAAATCTCCTCAACAGAGCAACAATTGGAAGAGACCCAGGGCATCATAAAATGTGGAAGAAGAAATATATTCTCCATTAGTGTAAGTATTGCATTAGGTATTCGAATGCTCAGGCTTGACTCATCTTCACTATTCTAAGACAACAGTAAAACCAAATGAACTTATCTTTGAATATGTATGTTAGTTATTAAAGTAACCAGTCTGACACTATTTAGAACCTATAGGCTGACTTTTGTCATCAATAAATCATTAAAAGATGTTGAAAATTAGTTTGAGGTATTTTTCCCACCACCTAGTAATATTAACATAGAAAGAGACTTTTTGAATTCAGTATTAATTGCAATATGCAGTCAATTTACATTTTTGGTAGGGATTGGTAAATCTATATCTATTAAATTCTTGCTACTGAAAGTGTGATCCATAGAGTGGCAACATAGGCATCACCTGGGAGCTGCTTAGAAACTGCAAAATCTCTGGCCCAACCCTAGACATACTGAATCAGAATCTGAATTTTAACACGATCCCTAGGTGTTCCATATACACATTAAAGTCTAAGAAGCACATATATAAAGTAAAATCTGAATTCTTGTACAACAAAGACTTTTAAAGAGCTGGTGGTTATAGAAAAAAACAACTAAATTTTCTTTTGCCTGTTTTCACATGTGTAAAGAAATATGTAATCAAAGTATTTTCCATTCTCTGACTAATAGAGATCAGCTTTGCTCCACTCTGGAGTCAACATTGTCTTATTGAGAAAATAGCTTCACCTGTATGATAGCTAAAATTGTTAAGAATGAGTGTATCCACTTATTTTGGTGATAACATTGGCTTCACCATTGAAATGGTATTTATCCTAATTACTTGGCTTGCTAACAGAGTGTTATAGAAAAAATCAACATGTTCGATGGGAACTATATGTTTTCTATTTGCTGCTGTAACAAATTACCATAAACTTAGTGGCTTAAAACAACACAAATTTATTATCTTATGATTCTGGAAGTCAGAAATCTGAAATGGGTCTCACTGAGTTAAAATCAAGATGTCATTTGGGTTTTCCTTTCTGGCGGCTCTAGGGAAGATTCCATTTTCTTGCCTTTTCCAACTTCTAAAGGTTCCCCACATTCTTTGGTTCATGGCCTGATTCCATCTTCAAAGCTAGTAGTGGCTGCTAAAGTCTTTTGCACATTGCATCACTATGATATTAACTCGTCTGCCTTCATCCTCCACATTTAAGGAGCCTTGTGATTGCATTGAACCTACTCAAATAATCTAGGATAATCTCCTTATTTTAAGGTCAACTGATTAGCAACTTTAATTCTCTTTTTCCATGTAACCTAAAATATTCAGAGGTCCCAAGAATTAGGACATAGACATCTTGGGGAGTGTCATTTTCTGCCTACCACAAGAATCGATGGCCTTTTTAGATCACAGTGGAAGTCAGCCTCTAATCTTGTTACTGAAATATCAATTAGTGTTATGAGTTGAATTGTGTCCCCCTCTAAAAAATCTATATGTTGAAGTCCTGAACTCTAGTTTCTCAGAATGTGACATTATTTGGAAATAAGGTAGTTGCCTATGTAATTTAGTTAAATTCAGATTAAGCCATACTGGACTAGGGTGGGGCCCTAATCCAATATGACTGGTGTCCTCATAAAAGAGGGACTTTTGGATACAGGCATACATATAGGGAGCATGCTATGTAAACACGAAGGTGGCTATCTACAAGTCAGGGAGAAAGGCCTGAAATAGAACCTTCCCTCACAGTCCTTAGGAGAAACTAACTCTACCAACACCTTGATTTCAGACTTCCAGCCTTTAGAACTGTGATACAAAACATTTCTGTTGTTTAAGCCACCTAGATTTTGGTACTTTGTTACAGCAGTCCTAGCAAACTAATATAGTCAAGATTGTCCTTTAGTTGATATTTAAGTATTATCACCCTCAAAAAATACTTATTTAGTGAATTTGTGTTCTATAATATGGTAGATATTGAACAAAGTGATTTAGACATTAAATAACTTACAATGTACACTAGACTCTGGATAACATATTTCATACATTCAGATTTGGTCTGATTACCGCCAAGGTATATAATTGTAACAAAAGACCCAGAAGCGTGTTAGTTGTATAACAATCTCTCCCTTTATGTCTCATAGCCACATGAGAAATATGACTAGGCAGGAGAAATATAGTGCCAAAAAAACATCAGGAGTTAGTGATAACCCTATTCTTCAAACATACATATGCCTATGATTTGCCAATAACATGTGCTTTCTATCTTAATGCCACATAGGGCAGCATCTCTCAAACTGAGGTCTGCAGACCCTTAGGAATTCAAGGACATATTTTCAGAGGTCTTCAAGTTTTATGACAATTTTTAAATTTGAGGTTTTTATCTAACTAATAATCTTAAAAAGAAAACCCCACAATTATGCATATGCATACCCACACACAAAGCCTTTTCACCAGGTATGAAGATAAACTTAACTTGTATAGTCATAAATCATAATTGAAAGACATTTAATGGAATAAGAATTGAATATCTTAAAGCAAAGTATCTCAAACAAAGATCCAAAGATGGATTTTGCTGGTCTAGGAAAGATTTTTCTTTTGTTTTTGTTTTTATTTTTCAAAGAAAGACTAAAGAAGGGGCTTTACCTATGGCTATCAGATTTGGGGTTATATTCTATAAAGCTTTTAAGTCATTAAGCATTTTCTTAGTCTATTACAAGTATTTATAGGGATAATTTTTTTATTTTTTTATTTTTAATTAACAAAAACAAATTATATATTTACATTGCACAACATGATGTCTTGATATATGTATACACATTGTGGAATGGCTAAATCAAGCTAATTAACATACATATTATCTACATATTTATTTTTTGAGATGAAGACATTTAGAATCTACTCTTAGCAATTTTCAAGTGTACAATACATTGTTGTCAACTATAGTCACAATAGATCTCTTAAACTTATTCCTCTTGTCTTACTAAATTTTGTGTTACCTGACCAACATCTACCTAATCCCCCACCTCACCCCCAGCCACCATGATTCTACTCTCTGCTTCTATGAATTTGACATTTATAGATTCCACATACAGTATTTGTCTTTCTGTTTCTGACTTATTTCACTTAATATAATGTCATCAAAGTTCATCCATGTTGTTGCAAATGACAAGATTTCCTTCTTTGTTAAGGCTGAATAGTGTTCCATTGTGTGTGTGTGTGTGTGTGTGTGTGTGTGTATCACATTTTCTTTATCCATTCATCTGTTGATGGATATGTAGATTAATTTCATGTCTTGGCTATTGTGAATACTGCTACAATAAACATGGGAGTGCAGAAATCTCTTCAACATACTGATTTCACTTCCTTTGGCTACATACCCAGAACTGGGATTGCTGGATTATGTGATAGGTAGTTCTATTTTTAATTTTTGAGGAACCTCTATACTATTTTCCATAATGGCTATACTAATTTATAATACCACCAACAGTGTACAAGGGTTCCCTTTTCTTTGTAGGGATAAATTTATGCTTTCACTATTTGATTGATTAAATGTGTGTTTGTATATTGTTTCCATAATGTTATCTACTTACCAGTAGATGGTGTGCTTTGAGAGATCTTCTTCTAACCCCTAAAGAATAGGTATGTACTTAAACTTTTTTTCTGCTAAGATTTTTGTAGATTAATGTAAAATCAGGAATGGGAAGTATTAAAAAATTGGATAGTCCATCTGTTTGCTTCTAAGGAAAACTCCCCTTAATTCTTAACATATGCTATGCAAATCTGATTCAGGGAACACTAAAAAAATGTCTAATCTAAGTGAAGAAATACGGGTTTAACCTTTTAAAACAAATTTTAACCACCAATCAAAATTCTTTCTAAGAGAGAGGTGAGAGGAAGAAGAGATAGGGTGGAGTTATGTGAAAGATTAAAAAAAGTTGAGAGAGAATTAATAAGGATAAATTTTCAATATATTGAAATCCAAGGGACATACATTATTTTGATATAATGAACAATTTATGTGCAATCACTTTTTCAATGTGTGGCTATGGAAAATTTTATACTGCTTTCCTCATTAGTAAATTAAAATACAACCTATATTTTAAAGATATTAACCTAAATCACAAATTGCAAGATTGTGGAATGTTAGCAGTCAATGCTTCTGGTAATGCAAATACTTTGTCTAGTGAAAGGTAGAAGTGAATTACTTGCACAATTTATTTATGACTAGATATGTAAAAAGAAACACAATTTACTCAACAAATATGTATGGATCAAGGTACTATTTAGCTTATCAGAAGATGCTGTATATCACTGATCATTAATTGTCATATATTCTGTCTGGGTGTATGCATGTAGGAATGTAGAAAAACAGCTAAAGACACAAGGAAATCAGTTGTCCAGTTTAGACCCTGTTTATGTTTCTGTCTTCCAACTGATTACTTGAAATTGATATTTTTACTTTTATAATGTGAATTTTGACATCTGAGTATATAAATTATTTATAGTTTATAGGTATTTATTATTTTAGCATATTAACACATGATAAAAGCAAGTTTAATGGAAAGTTAATAAATTATTATCATTGATGAAACATTCTGGGATCCAGGATATCTACTTGCTATTGCTTTTTTTTTTTTTTTGGTGGAAACATTAACTCTCTAGAATTTCATCATTACGGTTGAAGCTATATATGTATATGTCCCTTTAGATGTATATATTTTCATATATTTATATGAGGATGTATACATAAAATTGACTTGCAATTTCTGTTTATGTCACTTTGCATATATATTTAGATTTTATGTAGTTGGCAAAGATGAATTTTTTTTTTGTTTCAGCATATTATGGGGGTACAAATGTTTAGGTTACGTTCGTTGCCCTTCCCCCTCTTTCTCCCCGGAGACAGAGCTTCAAGCGTGTTCATTCCCCAGATGGTGCACATCGCACTCATTATGTATGTATATACCCATCCCCTCCTCCACCCTCCCATCTGCCCAACGCCCGATAAATGTTATTCCTGTATGTCCACTTAGGTGCTGATCAGTTAATACCAATTTGCTGGTGAGTACATGTGGTGCTTATTTTTCCATTCTTGCCATAGTTCACTTAGGAGAATGGGTTCCAGCTCTATCCAGGAAAATATAAGAGGTGCTATATTACCATTGAATAGTACTCCATGGTATACATATACCACATTTTATTAATCCACTCATGTATTGATGGGCACTTGAGTTTTTTCCACAACTTTGCAATTGTGAATTTTGCTGCTAAAAACATTCAAGTGCGTATGTATTTTTATAGAGTGTCTTTTGTTCTTTTGGGTAGATGCCCAGTAATGGGATTGCTGGATCAAATGGTAGATCTACAGGTATCGCTTTAAGGTATCTCCATATTGCTTTCCACAGAGGTTG
>CAUYRT010008221.1:0-15131 GCA_963574885.1 Lepilemur ruficaudatus
CAAAGGAAAAAAGTCATTTTATCAAAAAGACATCTGCCCTTGAATGTTTATTGCAGCACAATTCACAATTGCAAAGATGTGGAATGAACCCAAGTACCCAGCAATTAATAAGTGGATTAACAAAATGTGATATATGTATACCATGGAGTAGTACTCCGTCATAAAAAAAGATGAATTAATGCCTTTTGTAATATTTGTATGCAAGTGAAAAACCACTATCCTAAGTGAAGTTTCTAAAAAAGGGAAAGACAACCACCACATGTACTCTTATTAAATTGGAACTAACTGATAGGCACACACGGGCACAGAGGAAAGTAAAACTCAGAGGAAATCAAGCAGAGGGGAGAGGGAGGAGGCGATGGGCAAAAACCTACCTAACGTCTATAATGAACACTCTTTGGGTGATGGGAACACTTATAGCTCTGACTCAAGCATTCCATAAGCCATCCATGTAAACAAAACCATTTGTACCCCCTTAATATTTTGGAAAAAAGTAATAAATCAATATTTACATCATCGAGAAAAAATAAAGCATTTTTAAAATATCTGCATTGACAGAAGTTTGGCTATGCAATGCTTTACCAAATAAATTTAGAGTCATAAAATCTAGGATTTTTATTTGCTATTTCAGAATCAAAATTCCACAACTAAAATATTAGAAATCTAGTCTTCTCTTTGGAGATAAAGAAGTTCATTGTGAATTGCTGTTCCTTTTTATCTTTCTGATTTTTGTTACTTATAATTTCATGCTAGTATTTCTCTACTTTTATGCCTTACAAATACTACTTCACTGATGCACACATTAAAAATTTTCACTTGATAATTATATTCTTTCAGTATGTATCCAAATAACACAGGGAGGAATATTGTGAAAATGTGGGAAGTGTTTCTAGAATTGTAGAGATAAACTGAAAGAAAGAGATCTCCACATCTACCAGCGTGAAATCACCTTTTTAAGCTGAACAGATCTTCTAAGTGTACCCGAGGGAATTCATTCTGCACAGATCCCAGTCATGCTTCCATACCAATTAAGATCATGAACTATATATTTAGTAAATTTTCCAATTGTGAAAGAAGACATAATTTTGAAACAACAAATCTCTAAGGTGTGTTTTTATTATGTTATAAAAGCCTTTAAAACACTTCGTGCCAACAGGACATGGCCTTTATTCCATAACTGTTTTGAAGTTGTGCTTGTTTTATTCTTCTCAGCTGGGCACACTTTAGTATTTATATCAACTTGACTTAACCTGTGGGCAATCTATCAGCAGGAGGAGGCTTACACACACAGTGAGTGCAGACTTTAATGGGAAGATATTATCAACATTGTTATTAGTGATATTTATACAGTGTAATAAATATGCTTATTTTTAAACTGGTGTCAGCAAAGAGAGTCTCTGCCATGAGAATCCAGCTGTAAGGTACTGTAATTCATTAGAAATTACCTTTGTACATGCTTTGGGCCAAGCCATGCAAATACTTTTCTATTTATCTTTCTGATTTAAGTATCCAGGAGCCAGTTGTTTCACTGAGGTGCACACAAAGTAAGCTGAATGGAACCCACTATTTCTCAATTGCCCTAACTCAATAATAATGAAGCCTAATTCTGATTGTTTTTGAATTATCATGGTTAGTTCACTATTTGAAGGTTGATTAAATATTTTATTGTCCAAACTGGGACAACTTTGACAGTTCCAAGGGACCTCATTAATAATTATCCTGGGAAAAGAACCATAAACCAGACTGTCTAATGCAAACCTTTGGAGTCACTTTTATTGTCTGTGAAGCAACATCACTTATACTTACTCACATCCCCTACTAGTCAACCATGTGAATTCAAATTAGAAACTTTCAGCTCCACCATTTACTGGTTCTACAACATCGAGAGCTGAAGTCCCCTAAGCATGTCTTTCCTCATCTTTAAAATGGGCATAATAATATAATTGTGTGCAAAGGGCTTATCACAGAAACTGAGAAATAGTAAGTACTCAATTGATCATAGTGATTATGATTATCACCATTTTCCTTGCTTATCTCCAAACTGGAGCTATTGGTGTTCTCATTGAGCAACCTAGTTTAAGAAGGTTGACATGACACTTGGCTGAAAGACAAGAGGTCAAATACGGATTTTATTACTTCAGAAAGCATTCATTTCTTTGTGTAACATTTAAATATAGATAAATAAGAACAAAATGCTATCAGATACAGATATGACATTGAAGAATTCCCATTGTTTGCCCCACACTCTCAAGACACCCGTATGTTTTCCTGTACCTGTAGGAGGCTGGCCCTTTATAACACAGCAAGGTAAGGAAAGCACTAATGAAACATCTCTCAGAAGCAATAGTTAGTGGTTGAGAGTTTGATCTCTGGAATCACATAGACCTGAGTTTGAATTCTGAATCTAACATTTACAATCTATACGGTGACATGGGAAGCTTATTAGACTCATCTAAGTTTCCACCTATAAAATGGGGCTGATTATAATGCCTTTTATGATTAAGTATAACAATGTGTGCACTTAGCATTATGTGTAGAGTGTAGTAAACAATCAGGATATATTAGCTATTTTTATTATTATCTATGTTTCATCCCACTAGATTACTTCTCTGTTTAACAAAATGATGCTTATTATATTTTACATAATCAAAGATTTCATTAATTTTAAGACACATTATTATGGTATATACAACTATAATAAAATGAAACACTACTACCAAGTAAACTATCAGACACTATAGATTATAATACATGTCCCAATTTCAATGATGTTAAAATATAAATAAAAATGCACATTTTAGAGTCAATAAATGTAATAGACAATCATGTCAAACAATCTTTTGCAATGCATTAATGGGAGCAAACCAGAATATCTTTTTGAAACCTTACTATGTAAAAAAGCATCTGAAGATATTTTTAAAAGGCAGATTATGAGTCATAAAATTAATTTCTGAATGAAATTCTGACTTTGGGATTGACTGTGATATTCTGCATTTTCAATAAGCAACCAGGTGATGCTGATACAGCTAGTTTTGGGTCTACACCTTGAGTGACAAGGAAAACGAATTCTGGCCTCATAGCTAATGGTCATCTTCTGAAGATAATACTTTCATTAGAATGATAGAAAAGATGTTTTTAAACTACTTGTGCCCCACACCTGGAATATCTGCTAGCAGCTAGATGCTCTCTCTTTATCCTCCCTCCTTTTCTACCATTTATCTATTTCTCTGTCTTCCTGTCACTGTTTCTTTGTGTCTCCCTGTCTGTCACTTTTTCAGGCTCTCACATACACACACAACATATATATTCAAGTAAACACATGAGAACACAGTGACCCACAGTTGCTTTGGTTCTGAGCTACACTGTTTTTGTAGATTTTGTATCAGGATGCAAACATTCCACCTTTCTTAACCAGAAAAGACTGGGAAGGAACAATGCACTGGGCATGATAAGTTTATCTGAACAGCAGCCTTTTGTTTGGCATTCTAAAAGAATTTAGAATTTCTAGCACAGTCCAGTTTATCCAAAGCTAGCTTTACCACAACTACTACCTGTCATTTGCACTTTTGGGGATGGTTTTGCCTCTCAGGAAATGGAATCCTTTGACCAGAGCCGATGATCTTTTATTTGACCAACAGATGGCAGTAGCAGTCTCTTTTTCCCCTGTTGGAGTCATCAGAAAATTGAAACTAGTTCATAAGGTTTTTCAAAGAGAGAGAGAGCACTCATCAACTTTTTCTAGGTTCCTTGAGTTCTTAGCTGCTTTCAAAATGTTATCACATTCTTTGAGCACTAGACCACTTAATCACTCTTATAAAATGTAGACATATTTTCAGGAGACGTGGTACCTACTAAATCCATATTTGCCTAATTCAAACGGAAAAGTAGGAGACTGCGACTGTCTCATTCCCCATATGCATAATTTTTTACTTTATGCATCTGGGTATTTAAGCTCCCCTAAAACAAATTTCTTTAAAGCAAAAAATAGAGTTCACATTTTTGAAAACTACATATATTTGTAAATGAGCCAGAGTAAATCATGTCACCAATCTCTATCAAGATGCAATTTTTAGACTTAGGCAGTTGTACTTGTCAAAGATATATAATGTATTTCCAGCTATAGTGTCTCTGAGAATATATATTATTTTTGTTAGTAAATTTTAACATGATGTATATTTACTCAAACTTGCTCATATTCCTTTTCCCACACCTTCTATGTAATATTTGGCAGAAATATATTTTAATATCTTTTTGTGGAGTTTCAGATAAGAGATATAGGAAAAGTCTCTTGATCTTCAATGTTCTATAAGAGGGCACATGTGTAAATATACATATTTGTAATTCTAGAATGGTAAACCAAATTATACATATATAGCATTTGAGAATTTGAGACATTTATACATGTAAAACTGTTTTCTATTTTACAGCTACCATTTAACTACCACATCTATGACCATCATATTTTATCTGTTAGCCTTAAATTTAAACTCAGAATGTCATTAATACATTTAGATGCATTTTATTCTCTCTTTTAAGTATTCAAATGAATCTTTGTAATTTATCTTGATACCTTGTCTCCTTCATACTTGTTCTAACTCTTGGTTAGAGCTGAGGGTTAGACAGTTTTTGTTTCCTTTATTTGTCATGGCTTCATGCATTTGTCTGATTTGGATCCCCCTTGTGCTTTTAGACACTTAATTCAAAAATGAAAATATATACATATAAACTATTACACTTATCCCCTGTAGATATTTTGATATGGGTTAATGGAAAGATTGAATATTGTCTCCTAAAATTGGGAAAAATGAAAGGGTGTTCATCCTCACCACTCCTTCGTGATAGAACTGGAACTTCTAACCACAGCAATAAGGCAAAAAAAAAAAAAAAGAAAGAAAAAAGAAAAAGGAAAAGAAAAAGAAAAAGAAAGAAAAGAAAAGAAAGAAAGAAATTGTTAGCATAGAAGAAATGTTATAAAAATGTCTTTATTTGTAGATGCCCTAGTTATCCAAGTAGAAAATCCCAAGGAGTCTACAAAAATACTCGTATAACTAAGAAGTGAGTTCAGCAAAGTTGCAGAATAAAAAATCAACACACATTTCTCTATAATAAAATTACTATTGGGAAACTAAAATTAAAAACTCAGTGTTATTTATAATCTATCCAAAGAAAATCAAATACTTTCCTTGCACATTAAAATTACAAAATGTAGTGAAAGAAATCAAAGAAGACCTAAATAAATGGAGAGTCATAACATATTCATGGATTAGATAGCTCAACATAATAAAGATGTCTATTATTCCCAAATTGACTTATAAATTTAACATAATTTCTATAACAGTATCAGCAAAGCTTTTTGTAGACACAGACAAGCTCCTTCTAAAATTTATATGGAAAGGCACAGGGTCTAGAATAGCTAAAACCATCTTTAAAATGAAGAATAAAGTGAAGAAATCACTATCCCTAATATTAAGATGTATTACGTAGTTACAGGAATCAAAATTGTATGGTATTGAGAGAAAAAAAATACACATAGATATAAGAAAAGAACAGAGGAGCTAGAAAAAAATATGCCAAACTGATTTTTGGCCAAGGTGCAAAAAATATTCAATGAAGGAAGAACACCCTTCTCAACAATTAGCACTGGAGTAACTGGGCATCCATGAGCAAAGAAATGAACCTTGACCTAAAACCCACACCTCGTACCAAAAGTTGAATCAAAATTGGCCATGAACTTAAATGCAAAATTGAAAACTATAAAAACTTTTAGAGAAAAATGGATGAAAATCTTTGGGATTTAAAGCTAGGCAAAGAGGTCTTAGACTTACTACCAAGTACAAACCATAAAATGAAAGGTTGATACATTGGACCTTCTCAAAATTTAAAGCATTTTTTCTCCAAAAGACACTGATAAGAAGGTGAAAATACAAGCACCAGACTCAAAAAGGTCTAGTATGTGGCGTGTAAGAAGAACTTTCAAAGCTCAGCAGCAAAATCAAAACAATCTAAGCAGAAAACAGGCCAAATCAATGTAGAGATATTTCACAGAACAGTTCTTTATATAGGACAATGTTTCACTAAGTCAGATATACAGATGGCAGAAAAACATATAAAAAGATGTTCAACATCATTAATCATTAAGAAAATGAAAACTAAACCCACAACCAGATATCACCACACACCTATCAGGATGGCTAAAATAAACATAATATAATATATGTATGTATTATAAACATTATGGACATGAATAAATGTGCATGTATGTGTGTATAATGACAGAAAAAAATTAAAAAATGACACTGACAAATGCTGGTGGATATGCCAGTCATGTATTTCTACTCATACATGGAAATATAAAGTGGTACAGTCTCTCTGGAAAACAGCTTGGACATTTCTTACCTTCTTAGGCATTTATGCCAGAGAAATGAAAACTTAATAATCACATCAATACTGTACACTAATGTTCATAGCCACTTTATTCAAAATAGCCCCCAAACAGAAATCGATTTCATTGGGTGAATAAACAACCTGTGATGCATTCATACCATGGAAGGCTGCTCATCCGTAAAAAGGAATGATAGAATAATGCACACAGTAACTTGAATGAATGTCTAGAAAATAAGGCTGAGAGCAAAAAGCCAAATCTCAAGAGGTTACATAATGTATGATTCTATTTTTTTAAAAAATAGTTCTTGAAAAGACAAAATTTTAGAAGTGGAAAACAGATTAACCAGAGGTTAGGACCAGGGGGAGGGAAGGAAATGGGACAGGCAGGAGGTGGATATGGTTATAAAATGGCAACAGGAGAGATCGCTTTGGCAATAGTGCTACTCCGTATCTTGAATGTGGTGGTAGATACATGCTGCTACAGATGTGGTAAAATTGTATAGAACTAAATACACACACAGGTAGCACAAATACAACTGGACAAATCTGAATAAGATTGCCGTATCATATCAAAGTCAATAACTTGGTTATAATTTTGTACTATGGTGTTTTTAATGTGTCACCATTGGAGAGAACTGGATGAATAGTACCCGGTATTATTATACAATCGCCTCTGTAATATTTCCCACAACTCCATGTGACAGTATAATTATTTCAAAATAAAAAAAAGTTTAATTAAAAAATTATAGAAAGGAAAAAGGAATTTACCTAGGAAAAGTAATTTTTTTTCTAAATAAAGAAAAGTCACAGAAACAACAGAAACAGTAACAGCAAAACAGATTAATGATATGCTAGGCATAATATTGAAACCTCTATTGTAATAATTTAAAAAATGACTTTCCTGGTTTTTATCATATACAAATGTATTCAGATACAGGATCTCATTTAAATTTTTCTAACAACTCTAGGAGTTATTATGAATTTTTTTCCATTAAAACATAACTTTGAAAAAGTGAAGGTTAAGAATTTTGTCCAAAAGCCAATAAGTAAAAGAGCTGAGATTTCTTGATTTCCCAAGAATTTTGATCCATATATTCTGCTAGAATAAAATGAAGGTATTTCCACTTCAAATTTAGTTGCTTTTAAATCAAAAAGGAAGATAATAATAATTGGAATCTATGAAACAACTGCTGAATAAATTCAGATATATGAATCTTCCTCTAAAAAGTATGTCTATATTAAGTTCTTTTTACAAAGATATCAGACATCTATTATCTATTATGATATTGATGTGACCAAACCAAAATATAAGTATTAATATAAAGTAACTTACAATCTATATAAAGTAATTTAAGGAGGAAAAAAGTTTTTTTCAGCATAAAATATCTTTCTATCATCTTATTCTTACATCTAAAATTCTACCATTGAATTCATTACTTTTGATTATAGCACTGAAGTCCTCTCCAACAAAATAACATCCCCACAAATGTTATCTGTCTCTCATATATCTATCACCTGGGAAAGGTAATATGATAAACCAGCATTATTAATGAGTATTCTCAGAAGAATTTATTTATTTTTTATACACAAAGAGTTGGACATTAAAGAAATGAGACCCAGAACAGATAAATTTGATTCAGAGAAGGAGCCAAAATATGTCCATAAAGCAAATTAGGTTAAAGAAGACAGGCAGAAGTGGAATGGACCAGTGTGAGGACTTCGGATCTTTGATTTTCAAAAATATTGTCCTTGACTACAAACATGTAAGTCTTTTCTTTAATTCATATAGTCCAATAAAGAAAAATTCCATAGAAATTCATTTGTTTGTACTATTAAGGGTAACAAATTTACTGCTAAGGACAATTAAGGGAGACATGTTCAACTCAGGAGGATAATTACTAAACTTTGAGATAGGATTACCAAGCTACTACACAAAGCTCCTGCTACAGATATAATACTTACAGATCTTCAGGATTACCAGTTTTCTGGAAGTACAGTTCGTTTTGTACTTGATCAATAATCATCTTGATCTTCAGTGGTGGGTCCTTAATTTTTTATAGTCTTCTGTGTGTGCACCTCTGCACCATCTAGGTTACTATGAGCTTAACATTTCCCTTATTAGTTTAGTCTTATTGTGGGTTGTTGTTTGGTTAACAATAGAGGGTAAGAGCTGCATATTTTTGACTTTGTACTAATTAAAATTTAAGACTTGTATACACTGTGGTTAAAATCTAAATCTTTCATGTATCTACTGCTAAGGCAACTATATACATCATCTCTTCTATCTCATCTCTATGAATGTGTGCCACCTAATTTAAAATGTACTGTAAAGATAACTAAAATAAAAGTCTTGAGTTATTTTTAAACTTTATATAGGACATTTTTCATAAAATAAAATCCTGTGTGTGAGCTAAATTTTTCCCTTGTAAATTAAATCATTTTAAACTCAATAAAAACACATTGAAATAAGTTGTTATAAGCACAAGTTTATTGCAACTCCTTTCTTTTATCTCTCTTCTTTACATTGAAAAATGAGAACATGTGGTGAAGGAAGGTCTCAGGGTGTTTTATTCTCCTTAAGTGAATGCTGGTCAAAACTTTTGAGACCTCTCTGGCCCCAGGAAGCCAGGAGGCAACAAAAAGGTACAGAGACTCAGAGAAAAAGGAGGCTTCCAGAGGGGAAAAAAGTGAGCACAGTGGGAAAGAGAAGACTACTTAAGGCAAATGTGGATGACCTCCCAATCTGATACCAGCTTGGCTCTGTTCACCTCTTTCCAAACTTTCATAGTATATTATAATCTACTTTCTGACTTAATTTTATGCTTGTGTATTAGAATACAAGATAGTCTTAGATACAAGGAAAGGAGATTCACAGTCCAGTAAGAAAGTTAAAATGGATTTTTACAGAGAAAGAGGATGTTGTTAAATACATTTATGATTGAATACCATATGATGACATTAGAAAAGCAAACCTGTGTACAAATATGTAGCTAGCCCAGAAGCTTTACATGTGTATGTATAAGCCAAAAGAGAGAATACTGTTGAATGTTTAATTCCTATTTTGAAAATATATAGCACATTCTATCTATTTTATGCACAAGGAAACTGAGGCAAGGAACCGTATCAATATAGCTGTTATTGACATTGCCAGTTCTAAAACAGTGTCACTCAGGGCCACTAGGGGCATCTAACTCTTAAGCACATTTGTTATATAGTTTGATATTTAACTCCCACAGGTAGTGAATCCCCGGGGACGTGGATTGAGAAAGGGAACATATAAAGCAATAATTTTTCACACAAAATTTCCATTTGTTAAAGAAGGAAATAGCTCTGGTTGCTGTTAAATTTGCTTTGCCTTAGGAACTAGCTCAACAGTTCCTTTCATATTAGCATTCTTTTCATATCTGCTGAATGAATATATAGATAGGAATTATTAATAAGCAAGACTCAAAAAAATTTTTTAAATAAATTTTGCTTATGGTATAGAGAAATTCTTCGCTATTAACGAATTTGAATTTCAAATTTCTTTCACACCACAAAAGTTTCAGGTGCAGTGCATTTTATTGAAAAATTTAGCTATAACGTCAACTTAACATCTATAATGGTAATTAGAAAAATTAAATGAGGACAATTATAAGAAAAAAGCAACAGAGAAGTGAATAGACTGAGGCAAAATTAAATCTTACCCTGTCACTTTCTAGTTTTTTTGTTTTTTGGGGGGGGTAGGGAAAGTGCAAGAAAGTAGATGAGAAAAATTATAAGTCCCTATTCATTGACAGCTAATAATTGCTTTTATTCTAATTTCACATAAATCCAATTAATCTGGAAATATTAAGAGGATTTTTTTAACTTTTAAAGGAAATATAAAAATTAAATAATTTCTGGAAAGCAAATGAACTTGTATCACATAGTTCCTTGGGGTTATCATTCGGAAAGGAAGGATGGAAAGGAAGGAGGACAAGAGAGGGGGTGGATGGTAGGTGAGTGTGTCTGCCCTCCCTGGAATAGTGTCTTCCCTCAGTCGTAAATCTCCAGGACTAACAGTGTGACAAGCTTTAAACACACTGTAGAAAAAATTCCCTCTGCATCGCAAAAATGACAAAATCCAACATATAGAAAAAATCAGTTGAGAAGGTTATTTAATGATTTATCTTCATGTGTACAATGTGAAATTATATTGAGATAGGGACTTTTATTGTGTGAGCATCCTGTCAAAGGGAAATCCCATCCTAAAGTAATTGATTTTCTCTAGTTCAGGGAAAGAAGCTGCTCCCAGCTTGAGCCCAGATCTTTCACCTTTTAGCAGATCATTATGGCCCTTATTAATTATGCCTATCTAAATTGGCAAACTTACCCTAGAGTGAGTGTGTAAAGGGGTCTTTTGTTTGCCTTAGCAGAACAATCTGTAATCATGGTATTGAGAGCCCTGAGGATAAGGCCATTCAATTTGTATGAAGAACCTGGGAATGAATCCTTAGAGACAGAAGGGAAAATACCACTCAAACTTACCTTCCCCACCATCCACAACATGCACACGTGCGCGCACACACACACACAGGAACCCTTCAGGAAGCCTGGGGAAGATGGGACTTGTGGTCTGGAACCAGCATCAAGTCAGAAGAAGAGAAAGGAATGGGGGAGGAGTTGGTCTAGACTTAACCCTTCTGGAGTCAGCTTGTATCCCAGAAGTAGCAGGGGCTGGAATCAAAGTCTTTATTGCTAATAGTTACAAAAATGTGACTAATGACTCCAGGGGTCTGGAGCCAGCTTTACAGAGCATAACTCACACACATTAGCTTATTTTACAACTGCTCCTGTCTGACAATGAAACTAGGAACTAGTTCAACAGTTCTTTCATATTAGCATTCTTTTCCTATCTGCTGAATGAATATATAGATAGAAATTATTAATAAGCAAGACTCAAAAAAATTTGAGGCAGCCTCACACCACACAGGTTTAGGCAGTGCAGTAACAAAAGCTTGGACTCCAGGAGGCTTCCAAAGGGAAAAAAATAATCAGCGTGAGACCTCTCTTCACTGAGAATGAATACAGGGAGCATACAAGTTCACTCTCGACGGTGCTAGGAAGGGACAGCATCTCACCCTAACATCTCTATGCAGAGGAACAGGGTGTAGTGAAGAATGTGATACTGTAATACCAAGTTTAGATAATTTGGTATCATAATTAGACAAATAACAATATCCATTTTTCTGGACTGAATCGAGATTGAATTGAAAGCCACCAAGACCCTGGCATTTCCTCCAGCTTTGCTTCCTTTGTGTGGTGGCTGCAGCCTTACCTGTGGCAGTTTCTAGACCCCATTGTCCAAGCTTCATCACACAGGGAAACTGTGCTTTGTTCTCCCATCTTTAAAATTAAAAAATAAAATAAAACCCAGGAAAGTTTTAAAGAAGTGTTCTGTTTGCTCTTGCTTAATTTGTCTTAAGACCAGCATTTCTCACCTCGTCACTATTGGGCACTACTGACATTCTAGGCCACATAATTGTGTGCAGTGGGTGGTTGTGTCCCATGCATTGTAGGAGGTGTAGCAGCATCCCTGGTCTCTACTCACTAGATGCCACTAGCAGCACCCCAAATTGCACACCTGAAACTGTCTCTAGAAATTGCAAAACATCCCCTGATAGACAGAATTTTCCCCAATTGAGAACCATTGCTTTAGACTTACCACTATGGTCACAAATATAGGATCATATTATATTAGACCAGAGTGGTGAGGAGGGATTGGGAAGAAAAATCAAATCATCAATTTATTGTGCACTAGGCAGCCCCCCCAATTTGAGTCTTCTGCATACTCCAAAGCTTCCATCCCTGGTTTTATCATGTAGGGATGTCTCTAAACTCCTGCACTAAAAATTTCCTAGTCTTTGTTGTCACACAGTTATTTCATAAAGGCTATTTATAAGATTTGATGGAATGAAAAAAAGAATTAGGACTTAGCTCCCATTTCCGTAATATTTGCCCAAATTGAAACATGATAAACATGCATGTTCAAGCAATTTATCTAAAATGTAACATAAGAAAAATCATTGGCCATAATTGAGTTTATATGTTAACATTTTCTTTTGATAATGGGAAAATAAATTATTCATTGTTATTAAATTTTCATTATATCAAGGAAAATAAATTTTTTATTGGTTAACGAGGGGGTATAATAAAGGCTACTACTTATACTTGTGAAAATTAAGTAAAACAATTTTGTAATGTATCACAGAATAAACATCCATATGGTTATCCATAGCCAAACATATATATGTTCTTTATGTATTATTTTCCATATTGGGGTCCATTTATTAAATAGTTTGCAAGATCCTACTTGATTCCTCATTCACGGATTTTGCAATTCAATCTTAGAAGTCCATATCATAGCATTGCACTGCATGCATACATTAGGCCTAGTGCATATGGACATAAGAAGGAATAGGAAAAGAAGGCACTAGAATTCTGCCTCTGACTTTATAGAATCAAAGAAAAAACCTGACTGGCCAAGAAGGCCTCAGATTATGAGCAGAGCATGTGTTTTGTCCTTGAAATTGCTACTATTCTTTTGATTTATAAGCAGTCCAAGGAAGAATCCTATAAATTAAAACATATACTCCTGCATCTTAATTTTCATACAGACCCCAGTGGTGGATTTACAGTCATTCAGGACCTACTCCATCATAATTAAATTGTACTTGTCAGCTTTTTATTGCTATTCTTGAAGATAAATCCTTATCTCAGAGGTTCCCACAGTGATTATCATCATGGCCTCTTGCTTTTATCATGAGTAGGGGATTTTGACAGAGCCATTACTCCTACAGATCCTGGATGCTTTGCCTTCATCACAGGACACCATTATTTATTTATCTAAAAATATTCCAATTGCTTTTGTTTCTTCAAAGTTTTCCAGAGCAGTTTTTCTCTCCTTCCATGCTATCCTCCCTTCTTTCTCTCTTTTTCTCTTTTTTCTTTTCCTTTATTCTTCTTCTCTTTCTTTCTCTTTCTCTTCCTTTTTTTCTTTCTTTTTCCTTCAAAATAATGTTAGTTTTGCTTGACTGTGTTTTTAATTTCACCAGTTTGCATTCTGTTGTATTTAATGAAAGTTTGGCCCTATATTAATCAATGGGGAGTAATAAATATTCTCCCTACAAGTGCGATAATCTGTGATAAACAAAAATATCCTCTATCCCTAACCTGCCCTTCATAAGAATAAAACAATATATGCAGTCTTTTCATTTTCTTTTTTCCCTAAAAGACTGTGTTTTAGAGACTTTTGACATAATTTTTATATCTTTTCAAGAGAATCTCATGCCAGAATTTCAAATAAAAGAAATCAAAAAATAATTTTGTTGTTGTTGTTAGTTGTAATTTGACTATTTTGGTTAAGTAAAAGTATTTTATGAACATTATTAAATGATTCTTATTTATTTTATATATTAAGCAGTGCATATAGCAAATCAAAAGCTAAAGAAAAACCCTTGCAATAAATGTGACAGATAACAAGTGCTAATATTAAATATTGTTTAAAAATAACAGTAACATTGCAATGAGAAAGATGAATGACAAAGAAGTATAAAAAATTGTAAGATAATTCATAGAAGAGAATATAAATGTCTAATATTTAGGACAAATTTTTAACTTCAATGAAAATCAGAACATTTGAATACCACCTTCACATTTTAAATAAATAGACATTTTGCAAATCTGAACGGGTAAATATCAGTCTTGTCTTTTGATTTTTTTTTTTATTATTATTATTCAGTCACTGCAGAGACTGTCAAAAATTGCCAATGCCAACTATATTTCAAGTCGTCATGGTGGGGTATTGGGAAAAGTTTTGAATTAGCAATAATCATGCCTCAGATAAACCTCATTGGCTATGATACTGCCACTGTGCAAAGCTTCAGTCTTATCTTTTGAATTAGCAGATATTTTAAAAATAATGCTGTATTAGTTTCCTAGGGTTTCCATAACAAGGTATAACAAAATAAGTGGCTTAAAACAACATTAATTCTACCACTCTGGGAAAGCTGGGGGGAGTATAACTTTAGGTCAGGAGTTTGAGACCAGCCTGAGCAAGATCAAGACTCTCTCTCTACTAAAAATAGAAAAAATTAGCCAGGCTTGGTGGCATGCGCCTCTCGTCCCAGCTACTTGGGAAGCTGAGGCAGGAGGATTGCTTGAGCCCAGGAGTTTAAGGTTGCTGTCAGCTAGGCTGATAACCACTGAACCACTGCACTGTACCCCAGGGAAACAGAGTGAGAATCTGTCTCAAGAGAGAGAATTAAAGATGGCAGATGAGTAAAGCCGCCAGCCAGAATGTCTCCGCAAAAAAGACTGATTTTAGAAGAAAGCGGCAGAAATAAGCAAGCAGATAAGCAGACATGGGACGAGGGTCAGAAGGAGGGATACCTGAGACCACGAGAGACTCCACGGGAGGAGGTTGCAGAGGAGAACTGGAAAGAGAAAGCCCACGAGAAGCTTGGAGACCAGCGACAAGGGTAGGTGGAGCGGCTAACTTTCCCCTCCCTTGCATCTCGGACTGCTAGTGGGCTCCTAGGCGGTTGGAGAGACCTAACACCAGCCCAGAGACAGCTGCTGCTGGTGAGCGGTGAGCCTCTTGTGGCCACGGCACCAGGCTCCCAGCTCCCCCAGGACACCTCCCAGCCCACAGACTCAAGCCGATCGGCAGACGCCATATTGCCTCCTTCTCCCCTCCCCCTTCCCTACCCGCTGCTGCTGAGAGA
>CAUYRT010008224.1:0-47907 GCA_963574885.1 Lepilemur ruficaudatus
GAATGCATTCTTAATTGATATATATCCTTTTTTTTTTTTATGAGACAGAATCTCACTCTGTTGCCCCAGCTAGAGTGAGTGCCGTGGCGTCAGCTTAGCTCACAGCAACCTCAAACTCCTGGGCTCAAGCAATCCTTCTGCCTCAGCATCCCAAGTAGCTGGGACTACAGGCATGTGCCACCATGCCCGGCTCATTTTTTGTATATATATCTTTAGTTGGCCAATTAATTTCTTTCTTTCTATTTATAGTAGAGACAGGGTTTCGCTCTTGCTCAGATTGATTTCGAACTCCTGACCTTGAGTGATCCGCCCGCCTCAGCCTCCCAGAGTGCTAGGATTACAGGCGTGAGCCACCGCGCCCGGCTTATCCTTTTTTTTTTTTTTTTTTTTAAAGAGAAGTAGTATCGTGAAATATACCTATAATTTAGATTTTAATTTTATTCATAGAATCTAAAACAAAGGCAGTAAATGCTCATAAATGAGTGAAACTGCCCCACTTGTTAAATTTCTCTTCCAGGGGACTATATAGAATTGAATATGCTTTTTATTATATAAGGTATCACCATTAATAATGCTATAGTGGGTTGTATCAAGGCTTCTGATATAATTTCAGATTTTAAAAACCTAGATTAGGATAATTAGAGTCTCGAGGACCCCCGTAATCTAGATGATGTAGCATCTGTTCTCTTAACTACACGCTACACTGCCTCACAAAAGCATAAATTTGGGGCATAGTTCATATTTTGTGACATAATTATATGAAGATAATAGCTAATATTTGTGTATGTTCACCATGTGCTGAAAAGCTTTAATGCATTTCTTATTTAACCCTCACAAAATCCCTTGAAATAAATCATTTCCTTCTTTCAAATGAGGAGGTAAGGCTTAGAGAGGTTAAATCACTTAATCAAGTTCCTTTAGCTATAAAAGTACTGTCTGGATTCCAGAGCCTTTTTCTTTAATTATTATTCTTTCTAAAAAATAAAATTAATGGATAATGGTAATTATATATTAACAATCTAATAATTATATTAAAAACAAATGTATCAAGATTCAAATACCAAAAAAACCCCCCAATGTGAATAATAGCTACTTGTTATACAATGCTGCTTATGTGATAGATTCTGTTATAAGCGATTTACTTGTCCTAACTCATTTAATACTCACATTATGAGGTATTATCATTATCATTTTACAGCTGAGGAAACAGAAACTCAGAGAGGTTAAGTAACTTATTCAGGTTCACACAGCTAACAAGTTGTAGAATCTGAATTTGCATCCAGGCAGTCTGGCTCTAGCATCTGTTCTCTTAACTACACACTACACTGTCTCACAAAGCCATAAATTTTGGACACACCTCAGATTTTGTAATGTAATTATATAAAGTTGATTACATCAGATTGAAGGCTAGCTGATCACAAAATGTAACAAACAAGTTTAATTGCCAGCACTCATCTATTTTTTTCATATTAGTAGTAAAGTGTCTTTCCAGAAGGACACAATTTCTTTCAAACCCAGAAGTTTGAAGTGATGAAAGTTTGAATTCTTTCATCACTCTAGAAAATCACAATACAGAAATGCACATTAACTTTCTTTTTTTTTTGAGACAGTGTCTCACTCTGTTGTCTGGGCTAGAGTGCCGTGGCATCAGCCTAGCTCATAGCAACCGCAAACTCCTGGGCTCAAGCGATCCTCCTGCCTCAGCCTCCAGAGTAGCTGGGACTACAGGCATGTGCCACCATGCCCGGCTAATTTATTCTATATATTTTTAGTTGGCCAATTAATTTCTTTCTGTTTATAGTAGAGACGGGGTCTCGCTCTTGCTCAGGCTGGTTTCGAACTCCTGACCTTGAGCGATCCACCTGCCTGGGCCTCCCAGAGTGCTAGGATTACAGGCGTGAGCCACCGTGCCTGGCCTAACTTTCAACTTATATAAGTTTATATCTAGGCCTTAGGCTTCTTAGCTTGCCACTCCTCCCACAACTCTCCCTGTGCCCACCTGGGTTTCCTTGCAGGGCTCTGCTTTCTGACGGGAGGCAGTGCCCCTCCCCACCTCTGCCCTGCTGCCTGCTTTTCCTCCTGGGTAATTCCTTACTCCATACCCTCAACTCATTCCATTATGTGTTTACCTGAAAGTCAGGAGCTTTAGGGATTTTCACTTCCTTTCTGTAGACCCTAAGAAACCCTCATTTGGCCAGACCCGGTGGCATGCACCTTTAGTCCCAGCCACTCAGGAGGCTGAGGTAGGAGGATTGCTTAAGCCCAGAAGTTTGAGGCCAGCCTGGGTAACACAGCAAGAGCCTATCTCTAAAAATCTATATAAATAAATAAAACAAAAAACCACACTTGATTTGGACCAGACTTTGAGGTTGGAAACAGGGGTGTTTTGGATACTGATTTTAAATTTTCAAAACAGTGGTCCTTAGCCTTGATTGTGTACTGGAATCACCTGAGGAGTTTCCAAAAAACATCCTATATTTGGGTTCCATCTCCAGGCTTTCTAATTTAGTTGATCTGAGGCACACCCTGGGCCCTGGGAGTTACAGAAGCTGGTGGGACATCCAATGTGCAGCTGGAGTTGAGAACTGCTGGATCCAGTATAGAGTGGGTTTCACAGCCTCAGCACTATTGACATTCAGCACTGGATAATTCTTCATTGAGGGAGACTGAGATGTGCGGTATAGAATGTTCATTAGCATCTCTAACCTGACTAGATACCAGCAGCACCCTCCCCAGTTGTGACAACCAAAAATGTCTCTAGACTTTGTCAGATGTTTTGGGGTGGGGTGGGGGGACAAAATCACCTCTGCTGAGAACCATTGGTACGGAGCCATTGCTAGTAGCCTGGGCTGCGAGGGAGGCCTGTCGGAATGAAAAAGAGAAGGGTGGCTGTTATTGCACCCTTCTCTAACAGGAAAATACGCAAAGATGCCAAGAGGATTTGGCAGAAAACCCTCCTGTCATTGGAGGAAACTGTGTCAGGGTGTTTTGCTCTTTAAGGTTTTCTAAGAAAAGAGATGGCACATTTCTTGGGAAGCATGGTAGAGGAAGGCATCTTAGGGCATTAAGGAAATGATACAGGAAACTTTTTAGCTGACCTGAGGTGTAATGGAAGGACACTAAATATTTTTAAAATTAATAGCATGAACAGTCTAGCCTCAATGAAATATTGTCTCCATCTAAGGAGTTGCTGCCAGAGTGGGGAGAAAAAGTGCAAGGGCTTGGGTGCTAAGTGGATATCCACCCAGAACATTGCATTAGCCCTCGCAAGGCTTTGCCACGAGACCGATAACAGAGGAGCTGAAATGGGTACAGGAGCAGAGTTAGAATGTGCTGATAAAGGAAAGGCTGGGGTTTGTGAATAAATAATTTAGTGGTTGACTTAGCTGAGAGGAGTCCAGAAAGCACCCTAGGAAAGTAGGGAAGTGAGAGGGAAGGGAAGGACTTGAACAGTGGGTGCATTACCAAGAATTGCCACTGTGGGTACTTGGCGCACTCAGTGCCTCCGGGAGCAGCAGGACACCAGGGCAGCACGTGAGCCCCAGAGGCACGAGGCAAGAGAGCTGCCATATTTATCCACTAATTCCCATTGGTCATGGGTTGAGGGCTACATCCAGGGCCATTAATTCCTCGGTAATTTTGCTGAGGTTTTGGTCTCAGGCAAAGAGCTGCCAGTGATGGCAATCCAAAGCCGCCAGTTGGTGCCAGATGGTGACTGCTGATGGGACATAGGTGGGCCACTGGCAGCTGCTGCTACAGTGGTCAATTTTAAAACTTATTTAAATGTATTAACTACTTTGCTAGTTAAAAATGTTTAATTTTTAATAAAAACTTTTTAAATATTAAGGAATATTGAGGAGGCATGTCAACCTCTGTTACCCTCAAAGATACCTTCACCTTATTTTTTGAGGCCGTGAAATACCACAGCCAGACACAGCAGTTGTCCAGCCCTGCCTCCCAATCCTCTTTCCCTCACCCCTTACATCCAATCCACCAATGTGTCCTCACACCTCTATCTCTGCTGCTACCTCATTAGTTCAGGACAAAGACATTTTTTGCCTCAACTATAGCAATAGCCTCCTTCTGAGCTCCCCACATTTCCCTCCTCTTTCAGTGCCTTGAGCCCAGACAGTGTTTCCTTAGAATGCTCCTCCACCTCCTCGTCCCACCCCACCCCACTCTTCCGATGATCTGTTCTTCCCTATCCTTTAGATCTGGCTAAATGACACTTCTTCATTGAAGACCTTCCTCTCTGAAGAGCTCTACCAGCTCATTCCCTGTTTTATTCCATCTCAATCCCTGTTTGTTTCTTCTCAGCATGTTTCACAGTTTGTAATCATTTTGTTTATTTTGTCTGACTCCCTCTCTAGAATGTAACCTCTGTAAGGGCAGGACCATGTCTAACTCCATGATCACACTACTGTATCCCCAGTAGGGTTGCCAGATTCAGCAAATAAAAATTTGAATTTCAGGCAAACCATTCACAATTTTTTAGAACAAGTGTGTCCAAGTATTGCAGAGGACATACTTAAAAATTGTTCATAGTTTGTCTGAAATCCAAGTTTAACTGGGTGTCTTGTACTTTATCTGGCAGTCCTGGTCCTTAGGCCCTGACACGTACCTGACTCTCACTACATATTGAATGGAAACTTGGTAGCAGCATATCAGAATTGCTACCAGGGCAAAAAAGTGGGAGAAATGTGCTAAAACTACAGAACTGAAGTAGTGACAAGCATCACTTCCCATCATATTTCTGCTCTGATTTGCCTGTCTTCTCATGCCAGGAGAACCTAATTAACTGACACCCTAAGTCCTGGGCAGCCCAGTACTTGGAGGGATGCTGACCACAGGGAGGGAACTGTTAGGTACAGCTCTCCACACAGTACTGCCTCATTTGTGTCATGGCCCTGTGCTGGGGCCTTGATCTTTGCCCCTGATCTCCCCAGACTGTGAGCTCCGTAAGGCGAGGGACTGCTTCTTCCTTTTCAACCATTCATCCCCAGCATCTTGCTCTATAGCTGGCAGTAAGGGCTCAACTTATGGTTACCTAATGGATTCATAAATGAGTGCCCAGGACGGAGGGGTTTCCTAGGATGCGGGGCTTTCCTTTCAAAAACGGAGGCCATCCTGGGCAAACTGGAATAGCTGGTCTCCCCAAGTGAATGAATGGTTCTCACTTTTTGGCCACTGGGGTTCTTGTCCAATGTCATCATACTGGCTGTTATGTGACTACCAAGATTAGACAGTCTGTTGGCCTGGCTCCTCATCTGTTTTAGGCCAAAAGCTGGATGTTTGGAGCTCTGCTCATCCCCTGAACCTCCTCAAGCCTGGATTGGCTTGTAAGAGCTTGGCTGTGCCTTCGGCCTTAGCTCAGGGTCCTAATGCTTGGCCTATCCATCTTTGAGGCCTGGCCTTATGGTCTCTAGTAGATGCCTGGACTTGTACTCCTAGGAGGAAGGCCCCCAGGCCAAGCACATGGGAAGGGGCCCTGGCCTTGGTCCAATCTCACGTGCTTACCTGGCCTGCTGGTCCTGGCTGCTATAGGTCTGTGTCATCAAGACAATTATGACCAACTGTCACTTGCACAGAACATCAGCAAGTATTTATTGAATAAGATGACAACCATAGAATTTTCCAAATGTGTTTCTACAAATCAAATTCTGAGTTCCTTGACTATGAAAATTGAGTTCTCATTTTAATCAACTTCCTCCCCCTGTACTACCAGAGTGCATGAGATTCTCAAGGAAATCGCACAAATCCACTCTTAATTATGGTAGCGATGCTCCAGTCTCAATTAGGTTCTGTTGGGTTCCTGGAACTGGGAGTGAAGTGGCTCTTGAGAGGCTCCCAGCACTTGTAGTAGTTTTCGTCCAAACACCTGGAGGCCTTGAGTCCCCACTTGGTGACGGCCAGACTTAGAGAAGTTTCAAACATAAATGCCTGGAGGAGATGGAGATGGGGATGAGAAAGAAGAGGCGAGGTAGATAATAAACACATTTGATTAGATCAGGAGAAGGTATGGGTAGGCGGAATCTTTGAATAATTAGTCATGTGTGCTAGCTTGGTGAGGAGAGCAGCCTCAAGCCCTGGCTTCTGTCTCTAGTCCTACTACTTATAAGCTGGCGAGACCTGGTATAAGACCCCTAATTTCTCAGGGCCTCAAGTTTCATTCTGTAAAATAGAATGGGGCACTTAAGCCTCACATTGTCCTCATGGCATTATGGAGCTAAGTTTGTTAGATCCAAGGGCAGAGGTGGGAGAATCCTGGGAATATTTATCTTCTCAGGGGACATCACTTACTGTGGCTATGTCCTTGCGAAGAAGGACATACTTCCCATTTTGCAGAGGAAGAAACTAAGACTCACAGCTGGGAAATAACTTGCCTAAGTTGACAAGTCAGGGCGGAGCTGGAATTTGAGCCTACCTTTTCAGGCCCCTGACCAAGAGATGGGCTTGGAAAAAGAAAAGGAGGAAAAAGGGGAGAGGGAAAGAGAGGAAGGAAATGGCAGGAATGGCTGTGGCACTTTCAAAAGCCATATCCCAGAAGGGTTTGAATGGTGGATGTTGCTCTCGGATCAGGAGATTTTTATTTACAGCAGAATGAATATGCAAATACTCTGTGCACCTTAGACATTCCAGCTTCATCAAATACCGATTTTCCTACCCATTGTGGCTTTTAAAAAATAAACACAAAAAACCCAAACCTAAAAATTCTTATATGCTCACACTTAGAAATTTAAAAAAATATAGAGAAGCAAAATGAAAATAATAGAATTCTCTTGTGACACAACACAGAGCACCCACATTAAGGTTTAGGGTCTAATACTCCTGTACATTAACTTCTTTTTGCCTGAAACAGTGGAGATGAATATCCCTGCCTGGCTTCCATGACAGGCTGATGAGAGGACTGGATGAGATCACGTGGTAGTGCTACGCAAGTCACAAAGCACTAGTCGGATAGCAGGGTCATTATTATGGCCATTGTTACTGTTGTCTGTTTGCTGATTGCTTCTTAGGGGCCTTGCTGTCTGACTAGGGTAACAAAAGCACCATTCCAGCTGAGCTTTGAAGATAGTATTGTATCAAGTTAATCACTCCAAACTAGAAAAAGGATAAGGCATATAGATAGACCTGAGCCTAAATTACACAATAAGAAATGGTGAGGAAGATTCAAAGTAGGTCTAGGTAAAATTTTGAATCCTCCCCATCAGGTATTTTTGGCTCCCTGGATACCCAGGGTCTCCCATCCTCCTAACCCCCGTACATAGGAAGCTCTTTCTCACTAGCACTCCAGGTCTTAGACATGACCCCAAAGTCTTTTTCCCCATAGGAACAGCCCTGTCCTCTGTCTCGCTGATGTAGAACACAGGTACCTGGTGACATTGACTACCCAAAGCCAAGTTGGGGCACCAAAGCTTATTGAGTGGCATCTCTGGGCTAGCCTCCAAGAATGCACCTCCAGGAGCCTTCAGAGGCAATAGCTTAACTGAGAATGTCAAACCACATCTCATTGAGATGTAGGGGTTCTACGGAAACTGCACAGAGGCCTTGCAAAGGGAAATAGAGCTGAAGCCAAACAGATGGGACTCTGTGTACCCTCCCCCTCCAAAGGAGCTCCACCAACCCTGCCCTGGGGTTGAGACTGAAAGCAAACTACATAGGACAGATAGACAGATAGTGCTCACAGCTTAAGTAGTTTGCAAGCATGGAGTCAGGCAGGTCTGTGTTACAGATGTTAAACCAGGTAGCCTTGAAGGCATTTGTTTAAAAATGTAAAGCAAATTTGCATATGATTCAGCATAAAATTACTCCCTGTGGTCCAGAAACTCTACCTCCAAGAATGCAAAAATAAAGTAAAATCAAGTACCGTAGCCAACTGCAATTGTGTTCAGCCTCAATGTTTACAGCCTGACACAGGAGGAATACAAAACAGGTTTTACATCCCATCAGTTTCATCCACACCAAGCAGAGCAAAGGAAAATGAGCAAACAGCTGAGAATTGCTGCTCATAAGCCCTGACTACAGTGAGGCAAAGGCTTCCTGACCTCCCCTTGGCTTGAGAAACTGGCTGAAGGTGACATCCTGCCTCTGCTGCTATTGTGGCCCTAGAGGATTACTTCAAAAAGCAGAAGACTCTGAGACACAGCATATATACAGGGCAGCATACAAAACAGGAAGACCCTTCACACACTATTAATAATATTCCCTTACATTTGAACAGTATTAGATGGTCTATAAGGTTAACTCACACCCCATCTGCTGGGTTGGATACCATACCCATTCTACAGATGGGGAAAATGAAACACAAAGAAGTTAAGTGACTTGTTCAAGGTCACACAGGTTACTATTTCACAAGTAAGAAATAGGACTTGAAGCCAAGTCTGACTCCAAGTCCAAAGCTCTTTCTATACTACCATACCAGTTGTCTAGTACATACACAAGGGTGTGTGCATACACATGTGTAAACATATATGTAGACACACAAGTCTCCTCTTTTGATTCCTTTTCTGTGACTTTGGAGAAATAAAAAATAGTCACTCCTCTCAACAAGGTTGGGGAGCCCAGAGGCTGGCAGAGCCTAGCATTTAACTTGCTCACCATGGTGCCATCAGCAATCCTCTCAGGTGCCAGTTTGGCCTTCCTGGCCTTCTCAAAGCAGTCGGCGTCAGGCCCGTGGGGGGTCATAGAGCTGTGCAGGCTGCCTCCTCCTGGCAGGAACCCCCCTTGCTTTGCCTCATAGTGACCTGTGATGAGTCCCATGAATTCACTCATGCAGTTTCCTGCAAAGGTTGAAGTAGTGGTATTTTTATTATCCAAGGCAAGACCAATAAAACACCAAGATCCCTCAAACATTATTTCTGCAGAATGCCAAGAAGATAGGAGAATCTAATACATTTTATAGGATTAATAAGGAATACAACTGACAGAAGAACAACCATAAAATATTCATCAGTGTGTCATTCTTGGTAGGCAAAGCTCTACTGCATCGTCATGTGGATTATCAGAGATCTTGCATTCTACAATCTAAAAGAAATTAGGCTAAATCTAAAAGAAATCAGGGCTCAGACAAAATAATCATTAAAATGCAAATCATAATAAGGAGCATATGTATTAATACCCTATTATCTAAGCTTACAAGCCCCATATCTTCTCTCCCAGATCAGAACCCCTTCCCTAATAGCTCCACTTTAGTACATGGCATCACCATATTTCTGGTTCCCAATCTAGAAAGCTGAAGTAGAGGGTGTGTGTGTGTGTGTGTGTGTGTGTGTGTTGATGGAAGGTGATGTAATGAAAAAAACCCTAGACTTAAAGTCCATCACCAAATGATAATCTATGTGTAAAAGAACCTTGGTATCTGTAAAACACAGACAATAAATGCTATTTGTTATAACAAATACTGTTTTTTATATCTGAATCTGATATCATCTTATTCTTCTGTTCTTCAAAATGTCTTTTAGATTTGTTTCTTTTTTCCATTTCCACTGCCATCCTATTAATTGAATCCTAAATCTTAAAATTAGAAGGGATCCTTACATTTCTACTCAATACAGAAGAATTTTCTATATCATTCCTGACAGATTACTTCCTGGGCTCTGCTTGCATGTGAATGAAAGCTCTCTTACTCTACAAAGCAACCTATCATATTATTGAAGAGCTCTGGGTATTAGAAAGTTCCTTCTTATATTAAATGGAAATTTGCTTTTATGTAAGTTAAATTCATTGGTCCTCATTGTGCTTTCTGGGGTCACACAAAATTTGACAAAAATCACCATGCTTCCACTTTTCCTATCTTATGCTTGTTGAAACAAAGCTCTTTTTTAGAACAGCAATACATTTAGAGCAAGAGTTAAAGAAATATAACCCCTGAGTAAATGTAAGTACTTTTCCATCTCTATTCACCCATCTACCCATCCATCCATTCATCTGTCCATTTCCCACTTCACCCATCCAGCCATCCAACATACATAATTAGACATTGTGCTGGGTACTGTGATACAGAGATGAATAAGAAATAGTCTGTTTAAAGCCACTTATAGTCTGTCCTGTGAGAGTGCTGAGCATCCAAACTGTGGACAGAGTAGAAAGATATGGCAGGGGCAATCTTTGCAAACTCAAATATTTGACGTGATAAATGCCTGCCTTTCTTGCTTACATGTGAAATATAACCAAGTGCCAAAATACTTTTATGATCAACGAAGCAGCTACAACCACCCTGCCCAGAAAACAAAAAGCTACTGCGGGCCCCTGCAAAGTGAGTGAGAGTGTGATAGCTCCTGCAGAAAAGGTGAGATCCAGATCAGAGCTCTGCTCATTTCTCCATGAAGTGGAAATAGGGGAAGCAAACGTAAGCATAAAGTGTCTGTATTTTAAGAACAGTTCTGCTCGTAATTTAAATTTGCTGCCATGCTCCTTGTTCTAGTATGTGTCCTCAGGGTCACCTTCATGGCTTAATTTTAAGAAGAAAGAAAGACAGACTTCAGCTTTGATCTGAATACGAATTTAGGTAGCAATGAGTTTGGTGATGACATTTCTACATCATTTTCTACATTTCAAAGGACAATGGGAGGATGGACCTTGCCTTTCTGATTAAAGCTGAAGCTACTTGACTAAGGTGCATTAAGATGACTGGAGGCAGTACTTCTACAGAAGTAATTCCTTACTTCTCTTATAACGTCACATCAAAGTAGCAAAGATTTTGAATATTGCTAAAGCAATATTTTTAATATCTGTGGTCTAATTTCTAACTTGGGGTCTGTGTTTTTTTTTTCTCCAACTAACTCAGGGCCACCATACTTTTATAAGATCTACCCTGTGGCCAAATTTACTCTGCGAATCACTGAAAAATTGTAGGAGGCCATTTGTTTCAGGCAATCCAAACTACAAATCAAAATTAAAGAGTGGGTGGAGTGCCTACAACATAGTAGCAAGCTTGTCCAAGTCAGATCACTGTATTACTCCTCTACCTAGGGAGGGAGACAAACCCTAGGCCAGTGTTTCTCACCATGCAGTCTGCAGATCTCCTCCGTTAGAATTCCCTGACTTGCTAGTTAAAAATGCAGATTCTGTGGTTCACCTCTGTATCAACCAATAAACTCCCTGAGGGTGGGCCCTGAGAACAAACTTTTTAAAAAAGGTATTCTAAGTGATTTTTATATCCCCTAATGTTTTCAAAGTGAGGTCCCTAGAACAGAAGCATCAGCATCACTGGGGAACTTGTTAAAAATGAAAATTCTTAGGTCCTATCCTGGACCTACTGAAGTAGAGATTCTAAGTGTGCAGCTTAGTAATCTGTGTTTTAGCAAAAGCCCTGCAGGTGACTCTGACACATGCTAAAATGTGAGAAGCACTACCTCAGACATATAGAGTAAGCTCACTACAAGAACAATATGAAATATTGAATTATTTTATTTATTTATTCCTTTATTTTCTTTGAGACAGAGTCTCTATCAACCGGGCTGGACTGCAGTGGTATCATCATAGCTCACTGCAATCTCAAACTCCCGGGCTCAAGCATTCCTCCTGCCTCACCCTCTCGAGTAGGCTGGGATTATAGGCACGTGCCACCATGCCTGGCTAATTTTTCTATTTTTAGTAGAGATGGGGGTCTCGCTCTTGCTCAGGCTGGTCTCCAATTCCTGAGCTCAAGTGATCCACCTGCCTCAGCCTCTCAGAGTGCTAGGATTACAGGCGTGAGCCACTGTGCCTGGCCTTATATATTGAATTATTAAAGACTAGCATGTGAGGTGCAGGCTGTAAGCCAAGGCAATTCTCCTTGACAGCAGATTCTATAGGGCAGCGGCCTCCAACCTTTTTGACACCGGGGACCGGTTTTGTAGAAGATAGTTTTTCCACAGACAGGGGGTTGGGGGGAGGTCGCTGCCTCAGCTGCACCTCAGATCATCAGGCGTTGGATTCCCATGGGGAGCAGTAACCTGGATCCCTCGCATGCGCAGTTTTGGGCTCCTATGAGGGTCCGATAACCCCCGCTGATCTGACAGGGGGCGGGGCTCAGGTGATGATGCCCGAGATGGGGAGCAGCTGTGGGTGCAGGTGGGGCTTCACCCGCCTCCTGCTGTGTGGCCTTGGGGTTGGGGACCACAGCTCTAGGGCACTAACTTCCAGGAGGAGAAGAGTTAGGGTGTTTAATGGGCTTGTCGTTCTTTAGAAAGGATCTATGACACTATTCACAAAGCAGCTGGTGTCTCTGTAGGAGTAACTAATTGTTTTCTTTTCTCCACCATGATGGTATCATCTAAAAGGTGGATGCTAGCAATTGACCACAAAGTGGCCTCCTTCCATGCTGAGGGCCTTAGTTCCCCACCCTATATAATGCCTAAATTGCCCATTATTCTGTTGAGCCCTGGCACCTGGGAGCTGGTATATATAGAGAGGAAAAGAAGGCCCTGAGGCTAAGGAAGGATTTGTTTTCTAGAATGTTCCAGCTGAAATGCATCTTAAGTCTTTACAAAGCTCTATGTACAAAAAACAGTCAAACTCCAGAAAGTGCAATTATATACTGACCTTTAGGTTTGATTTTCAGCTAGCTATTACACAATTAAAAATGTCAACCTCATTAAGTATAGCCAGGAAGCATTTTATTCATTCTTGGTGATGCATTCACTTATTAAATAAATATTTATTAAAAGCATGTTTTGTACCAGGCACTATGTCAGCCACATCAGTTAGTGGTCATTAGTGTCTGCTTGGGCATCGGACAGCCTGTAATTAAATCCTGATGCTACCACTTAACTAGCTGTGAGGCCCTGAGAGCATTACTTAATTCCTCTTGTGTCAGTTTCATGGTCTGAAAAAAAGGGGACAATGATACTACCTACCTTTTATAATTACTATAAGGATTAAATGCGTTAGTACTTTTAAAGAACTTATAACAGGGCCATAGAAACTGGCCAATAATTGTTAGCTATCAGTAATAATAATATTAATAAAATAAAAATAGTAGATTTGTTAGGTCTTTTTCTAAGCAACAAATGCTCTACAGAAACTCCTGCTAGAATAGAGTCCATTCCCTAGTGTAGATTGCAGTCTGCTTCATCCTTCCAAAATAATTGGAAAAGGTACTCTTGAACAGACAGGTAATGAGCTTTCCAAAAACAAACTACCAACATCCCCACCACTTCCCAACTCCCAAAAGAAACAACTGAAATGTCAAGAGACTTCTTGCTTCACACTTTGCCAACCTCTCTGCCTCCCTTCAGGGCCAGAGAAACTGGGATCTAGGCTCAGAGTCAATGCTTCGCTACTGTCCCTACAGAAGTTGCGGTATTTAAGTAGCTTAAAGTCTGGGGATCAGCCTTAGGCCTCTTGAGGCAGGATCTTGACCTCAAGCCCAGGCAAGGTGTCCAGAAACAACCCAGGCATTATTCCCAATGGGCAGTGCTCACTGCTTTGCTGTGTCTGTGGTTTCTACATGTGGCTTGGCAAAAGAGAGACTTACTGTGGTAATAAGGAGGCCTGAAGGTCTTCTCAGCAACCCCCCATCGAGGTGGGAAGATGACAAAATCAGCGATGGCCACTCCAGGGCGGAGAGACTTGGCCGTCAACACCGTGAAAATGGAGGGGTCCTGTGAATGCACGAGGAGAGACTGAACGTATGAGGCAAGGGAGGTGACTGGATGACATGCGTTTCACCCACACATGAAGGTGTTTTCAAGTGACAGTCTAATTTCTGATCAAACAAAGGAAGTCTGGCTTATCATCGAGGTGCAGTAATCACTCATCTGACTTTCCCCTCTTGCTGTGCTTAAAGCAAAATGAATTGACACCAGCTAAGAGGATTCTGAGCTGCTTTTCACCCTGCTGAGCCTACATTACATGCAACCTACTACTCCGTGGGTCTCAGAACTAATGGTGTCTGCCTCTCAACCTCAGGTCAGGGTGATTAGAGATGGGATGTGTCACAGAAGGAATGCTCAGAGCAAGGTGGAAATAGAAATAACACAATATCTGAGTTTTGGTGTAGATGCACTTCTCTTTGGGGAAATCACAGAGATTACAGATGGTATCTGTGGGCAAGAAAGACTGAGAACTGGTTCATTGCTGTCTTATCCTTGTTTGACTCTCAAGTCTAAAATATACCATTTGCATCACTAGTCTTGGTAGAGGTAGTGTAGAGGTGGGACAGGTTGAAGGACAAGATCGTGCTTTTTCAAGAACTTTAGAATTCTTTAGTAGAAAGATTGAGATTCAATTTAATTGAAATCAACAGTCATGTTTGCTTTCAGATGCCATGCCGGGGTCTGGGGATTCAAAGATGACTGGAGTCTATTCCCTGCCCCTTTAGCATCAATTGTGGGGTGGAGGTGGGGCAGCTATTTCTGCCTGAAAAGATTAAGGAAGGCTTCAAAGAGGAGGTGATATTTGAGGTAGGTCTTGAAGAATGAAGAAGAGAAAGAAAAAGGGAAAGAAAGAAGGAAGGAAAGGGAGAAAGAAAATGAGTGAGGGAGGAAGAAATGGAGAAAGAGAGTGAGGAAAGAAGGAAGGAAGGAAGGGATTGAAGGAGAGAAAGAATAGGAACTTTAATTACAGAAAACAGAGAAGACATCAAAGCACACAGAGATTTTGTTAAGAAGAGAGAAGGCTAAAACCCATGGTGCACTGACAGAAGGGAGAGGGGCAAGAGGTGGTACTAGAAAATGAGTCCAGGGACAGATGGTGAAGAGCATCAAACACCACGCTTCAGAGCTCAGACTTAATCCTAAACCCTGGGAAGCCTGCAAAGGTTTTCAAATGCAGTGGTGGAATAATCAGATCTGAATTTTGGAAAAATAACTATGGCAGCAATACAGAGAATATTGAATCTCTAGTACATTCAAATTTTTAAAAAATCCAACTCTTATTGCTGTGAGAGTTAACATTTCCTCATCTGTTTCTCTGAAACTATTAAAGAGAAGGTAGTGAGGCACACATAAAGCTTTATCAGTGTCTCAGGATCCTTTTTCATGCTGTTTTGGGCTTGCTGTCTCACTTTTCTTTTCCCCTTTCATTTTATTAGGAGTTGCTGCTGTTCAGAGAGGTATTTTGTTCCCCCCAGAGATAAGATGAACTGGCTCTGAGTAATCCTTCTGTCTGTGATTCTCTGGCTTCTTCTCTAATTATCCCTCCAGCTCGTGGGTTAAGTTAATCTCTCACGAACCAGGCTGCAAAATGAACCTTCCCCCAGGATCTCAGAACCAGCACTTTATCAACAATGTGGGGCCTTCTGGGCCTGCACTATAGACCAGGGACCTATTTGTGGCTCCCTAACTGAGTGAAAAATATGACCAAGTTCACACTCTAGAATTCCTTTGGTTGAAAACCAAGCACTGAACATAAGTAACTTTCGAAGAGGGCCGTTGGCTCCATCACTGCCAAAATCAGCCAGGAGTGGAGGCACTGCGGAAGGCAGCCAGAGCATGCAGAAGAGACTCAAGATTTGTGAGGACAGAGACTTCTTCAAATCCATAAATGCTCTTTTCTCCTCGCTTCATCACTAACATTTAGCAGTTGGTTGTTTTTTCAGAGTAAATGTTCTACAAAGAAACTAAGTTTTTACCCATCTATAAGAGTTACTGTGAATACTCTGTAAAGAGTGAAGCTGTGTTCAGGTGAAGGTTGAGTATCTGGCCCAGGCCCGATCTCCCCCATCAGCTGTGTTACTACTTCCTCAAAGGACAAGTGACTGTATCTAGGGCTTCCAAGGGTGATATTGGAAATGTTAGACCTGTGAATGTCAGGGGTCTACTGTGGACCCCTCCCACCCAAGGGTTGCCCAATCCCCAGGGCCACTACATGGTTCAGACTTACTGCGTGGTCAAAGGCTACCGAATTGATGACCATGAAGTTCTCCAGGTTGTACTTGTAGGGTGTATAGTTCCCGTACCAGGCCACAACATTGAACGGGGAGACATCCTAATCACAAAAAGCAGGGAAGGATGATTTTAGCTTCTAATGTTTTTGTAGCTGTGATTCCACACTATGTTCTGCGTATAACTCTCTCTTCTTTTGATTTGATTCTATTCTCAATTTAATTATACCATCCTTTGGGAGAAGTATAACCCTTAATTATTTTGTGGTTGCTTCACACACCCTCCACCAGGCCCTCACTTAGCCACTAACCCTATTTTTCCGGTTCATAAGCTGCAGCTGCCTTTCAATCACATGTGCAGCAAAGCACAGCACATTTTCCAAGAAGTGCCTTTTCAACAATTTTTAACTTAGCTGTGGGAATCTGTGGATGTCAGCAATTCTCAAATCTGGGCTACCTTCTGTTTCCTGGTGCAGGAGGCACCTGTTATGATGGTTCTCCAGGTAATTGCAGCCTAGAGAAGCTTCCAATAGACATAGTGCCTGGGTGGTTCAGTCTAGGAGAGGAGAGGAGACCTCTAAGAGTTCCACCCCAAAGACTTAAGATTTCAGAGCAATCTTAAGGTGATGTTTCTTGGTCCTGTACTGGAGTAGAAAGGGATTAGCATTCTGTTATAGGAAGGTGTCCCCACTGCAGCTATGTGTCTGTTTGAGAAATAGAATCCAACTCAGAATTTCCTGAAGGCTTTAATGAAGGGACTACTCATGGAAGTGTGGTTGGGGTTCATGGAATGACAAGAGAGCTGTTGAGGTATCTGAGCCTAGCAATAATGGGAAGACACTACCATCCCTAGGCATGTGGAATAAGGGAGGGAAATATTGTTACAGGACTCTAGCAAGAGCTAGAATCATGAAGAAGGGGGCTGTCCAGTGATATGCCCCATTAAATATTTATCAAATATTTAATGAGTAGCTCTCTGGAGAAAAATTTAAAGCTTTGATTTATAGTGTTTTCTGATTTCTGGGGTGTAAATACTCTCACCATGATCATTTTTGAGCTCTTAATGTGACGTCACTGAACACAGAATGGGCAAGAGATGTGCATATGAGCTCTGGCAAGTCAGTATGAATCAGCTCCAGCACAGCACTGGGGCTACCCAGCAAGAGATGAGGCTATAGAGGATGCAGCTACTGCCAGAAACACAGTCCCAAACAGTGAGAAAGCAGGGGGAAAATACCCCAATGTGTCTTTCCTCCTGCCCTCCAATTTCCTGGAGGTTGAACTCAACTGGAAGCCAGCTGGCCAGGGAGCCCAGATGGTACAGTCCATATAGGTCTGTGCTCCCAGGGCACAGGTCATGGCAAAGAAGGGAGAATGATCTATAGGGGCTCACACAGAATAACCAGCTCAGGGTCCATGTGGAAAGTGGAAACCTTTCTGGAGAAGCTGCTGGCTTCTAGGATGGTAGTTCTTTATCAACTGTAGTAAAAAGTAATCTGGGGAGCATGCTTAAAATGAATGTAGATTTCCATGCCTCATCCTCAGAGGCTTTCATTTTTGCCAGGAGAGAGTAGTATGGGACTTGCATTGTTAACAAGCCTCCCTGAGGGTTTCTAATGCAAATAGCCCCTACATTTTGAAAGACCCTGACCCAGGGAATATGACGATGACAATGTTGTCTGCCTCAGAGTTTAATTTTAAGTATCAAACTGATTGGTCTCTGCTGGTTGGCATAACCTCTAGATTCTCTCTAAGGACAATAACATACTTTGGGAAATACAAGGAAGAAGTCAAACAGAGAAAATAAAGCAAACAAATAATGCAAATCAGAAGAGATCTTTGGGTTCTTTTTATGGTATGATTATTTTATTCTAATATATTATATATTCAGTATATTAAGTAATATTATATAGAAATACATTATAGATTACATATTATGTTATGTCTTCTAAATTATTATTTGTGCCTTTGCTTGTGTCCTGAATTTACCAAGCTAGTTAACTGAGCTCTACTTGTTTTGTATCAACCATTGCTTGTATTTGAAACATGGTAGTGATTGGAAAATGTGAATCTTGCCTGATCTGCTCGTTAACTCATTTTCTTTTTCAGAACATATTACATTGACTGCATATTATGTTTTCCACACTGTTTCTAGAGACCAACATATTGCCAGGAATCTCCTTGTCTGGTGAATGAAAAGGGCACTACCTTTGGAGTCAGACAGACAGGGGTTCAAATGCCCCTTTGTACCTTAGTTGAGTGGTAAAGACTACAGGATATAAGCAAAGGATCTAACATAGGTCTTGGCAATTCATAGGTGTCCAATAACTACCCATTCTGTGTCCTGCCTACCAACCCTCTTACTTTACCTGTTTGGCAGCAAACAGTTTGCCCTGGTATTTATTAATCACAGTGTAACCACCTGGTACTTGGCGATCTTCATACCAGGCAACAGGTATCAAGAAATCACGAGGATTGGCCAAGCCATTAGCTCCTAGAACACAGTAACCCAAAAGTCTTTTAGATACTTTGAAAATGACAGGAAAGATGCCCGTGGTTGTACAAAGAGAAAGGCTTTCTTTCATGTCAAGAGCCACTCCATAAATTGCTTTCATTGCTTAAAGACTTACTGGATTCTCAGTCTATTTTGTATGTATTATCTCGTCACTACAGGTGAGGAAAGGGAGGGGAGAAAGAGACTAGAAAAGAGGAAAAGGGAAGATGGGATAGAATCCCAGACCCTTTCTTTTCAAGGAAAACCTGATGACTCTAGAACTCGTCGACAGTCCATGATCTCAGATAGCAAGGGTTACATACTGTTGCCCCAGGCATGCCTCTGCTCCTTAGACAGAACTCAGAATTTAAGTCTATGAAACCTTCCCAGCCTGCAAAGTCTGTCTGCCACTCAGGGAGGAAGTATTCAGGACTTGTCTGCTTACCTTTGCTTAGGAGTAAGTGTTCCCTTCAGAGAAAGAAAATAAATCAAAAGACCAAATATGAAAAGCATAAGTGCAAAAACATAATTTAACTCTGAGAGGAGAAACCTGGGGAGTGTTTTATCATTTCCAGCTCCCAGGGTTAAAAAAAATAAGCCCCCGGCTGGTTAGTAAATTATATATATTTTCCAGAGGGTACATGTTCCCTGGAACCTGGAGGCTATGCTGACTGCAGAGCAGCAGGAAGCCAGAGCAAAGTGGGAAGAGTGGGCGGTGAGCAGGATGACAGCAGGCCCACCATGGCTCCAGCTGCCTCTCTGCTGCCTCCCACCTTCCTCTGCATATTTGGATCCCTCAGGGGAGTGACCAGAAGGCACATGCTGGCCTGTCCCTGTTTTGCTCTAAAAAGCTGTTCACAAGGAAGAGAAGAACTGGGAGGTGTGACCAAAGATGAAACCAAGGGCCAATTTTCCCAGCCACTCCATTCGCTCCAAGAGATGTTTTGAGAACAGCCCCTCCCAACACTGCATCTCCTGCCTCCAGTTTGCCAGAAGGATGGGGACTGAAGGGACCTTTGTTCCCTTGTGAATGTTTTAACCACCATGGGCTGTGGTTTCTGGTTCCTTCATAGCACTGAGTGATATACCTTTTTTGAGGGTTACGTATGTGGATTTTGTGGAGCGTGCTCAGTAGGAATGTGAGGTTCATAGACTGTGTGTCACCCAGTTTGTCCTTTCTTTCCATAGGAATATAGCCCTGTCCATTTTTATGGCTTTCCCCACTTTATTGTCTACACATAATCCACTGACTTAAGAAAAGGCTCTCCCTCCTATTCACAAAGCTCATTCACACTTGTATGCTTTTGCAAAACTGTTCCCTTTTCTCTTTACCTCTCAACTTTTTATCAAGAATTAGTCAAATCTTATCTCTTTTGTGAAGCTGTTCCTGGTGACTGTAGCCCACAGTAACCCAAACTTCTACATCCTTTAGAGTGTACACTGTATAACCAGAAATTTCTTATATATTGTTTTTATCTCCAGTGTTGATGTACTATTCTAGGGAGATGTATAATGGGTTGGTTCGGGGCATTTTCTGTTATGCATGTATTTTATGGGAAGATACTTGGCCTAGAGAAGAAGTTGTCTAGAGAGAAAAGCTGAAGTTTGAGTGAGATAGTGAGGAGAGAAGGATGTTTAACTTTCATGCAATTATCTGTATCCTATATCTTAAGTGAGCCTTAGAGGCTCGTAGTGATGATTTACCAATGGGTCCCAGGTCAGGTAACTCAAAGTGGATGCCATAGACCTCCAGGATGTAGCCCCTGGTCTCCTCGAAGACATCTATGCTGAACCGCATTCCCCTCTGGAATGGAAAGCAGACATGAGTGTGCCCTCTCAAATCACAGCTATAGTTATAAAGAAGCTACCTTGGGGCCACAGCTAGTGCCACATGCAAAAGTAAAGTTCTGCTTTGCTGAGCTATGTTTGAGAGATGACCAGATCAAAGATGAGTTAGAAAGAAAAACTTAACCCCTAATCACATCTGTGATCCAAGCCAATTCTAGTCATATCTCTCATTTGGTCTAGAGATAATAGCTTAAAAAAAAATGTACCTTCACTATCTCCACTGTCATCAGTGGGAATAGGGGCTTACCCAGCATGTGTATAAATATTTAGGCAAGTGAAGTGACAATTGCTCTTTGCTTTGGTATCATGTGCTGTATTAAAGTACCCCAGCCTGCTCGCCCTTCAGCACATGGAGCCTTCTGCATAACTCAGACTCCCTTCCTGTTGCCCAGACATGACAGAGAAATTTTAGAGTCGGAAATAGCAGCAGCTGAAACATCTGATTGCTCCAAAATTAGTGAGAGGCAGGGAGGAGAAGGGGACACATCACCAACCTGAATGACGCAGATTTCATTGGGCTGCACAAGCATCTTGCCAAACTCGGTATAAATGAGAAGCTTCCCTTTCTGGGGAACTGGCGAAGGAGACAGGGCAGTGGTGAGCAATGCTTTTCGTGTGAGAAACACTTCGTGAAGAGTGAAGCCTTAAGGACTGCATTTGACTTTTCATTCCAAATGAAAAGAGCTTTATTGAATCTCTTGGGCGGGGGGGAAATGTATCTTCTAACAACTTAGGTTAGCTATTTTACTATCTAGAAGAATGTGAATTTAAAAAATGACCGCTTTTTTTTTTTTGTCTCCAGATAAGGAGCTTGTATATGCACAGTTTTGTGAATTGGCCGAAATGGGCAGCAGAAACAGGATGGATTGTCACCCACTTTTAACAGCTCTAGTGAAAGGCTGGTATTTGTATGTCTACATAAAAATGTTGACTCCAAAATACCAATACTAAAAAACCATCAGATAGAAAGAGCAGACCAGAAAAATCTCTGATAGACATTACATTTTGGATGATCTCATGAAAATTTGAATTTAAATTGCAGTTATGAGTGACAGATGGGCTTTTTATTGGGTGACTTTGAAGACAAATAGAGTTATCTTAGTAAGTTAATCACATGTTGGTATTAATCCTCATTTCTTTTCAGCTGCCCAGTTCTCCCACATCAGAAAGGCCCAGAAGAGATGGGCAAAGATAGACCAGAAAATAGAATTTAGGCTTTGAGGGACACTAGGAATCTTTTCCGGACTACCAGTGGCCACTAGTGGCCTCTAGACCTCAGTAGATTGCATTAAATGAAATAAGATAGATTGAAGATGAAGGAAAATAACGTGTATAAATTAGAAAGCAACTTGTGGCTAGAGACCGTTAACAATGAGAGGGTCTGAAATCTTCAGAACTCACCAATCAAGAAGTCCCCGTCTGAATTGTAAAAGCATCTGAAATATACAGAGTAATTCCTGTGATTTTCAGTTTTAATACTATTTAGCTAAATTAATTCATACCACAAATTATTGTTTAGTGTCTACTACATACCAGACTCTGAGCTGGGTATAAAATGGTGAGCAAAATGACCCAGTATCTGCCCTAGTAGAATTTAGAGGCTAGTAGGGAGTCAGCTAGCAATCAAATAATTGTAGAGCTGTATCATTACAAACTATAATGGCAGTATGAAAATCAAGTTCAAGGGAATGAAAGAGACTTGACCTAGTCAGCAAGGGCTTCTTCACAGAAGGGACATATTTGACCTGAGATCTGAAAGCATTTTTTAGGTGAGGGTATGGAGACTGGAGAGAACATTCCAGGCAGAAGAAACAGCATGTGCAAATGCTCTGAGGCAGGAAGGCACATGGCAAGTTGAAAGAAGTGAGTGAAGGCCAGTGTGGCTCAAGTGGAGAGGGGAAGTGGCCTGTTATGAGGTTGGACCCAAAGGGAGGTCTCCAGTGCCTTGTCATAGGATTGTGATCTTGGCCCTGATACATGGCTCAGAGAAGTTAAACAGCACACCAAGATCACTCAGCCAGGAAGATTGGAGTTGGGCTTTGTACACAAATGGTCTGGTTCCAGAGGTAGGATATAAAACTGCTATGATGCTCTGCCTCCCATAGAAAATGCAGGAATGTCAATTATATATTTTTTAATTTTTTTAAAAAGCCACAATATAAGCTCCTCTACTTAGGAACTTTAAGCTTACATAAAACTATGAGCCAACTGAAGCCAAACTCTGTTAGCTTAACCTGCCACCAACAGGTGGGTGGCCTTAATGGCTGCTTAAGCAATGGGACTTTGTATTCAAGAACATCCCAGGGGAACCTTAGAAAATAAGAATATTCTGACCCAAACCTGCTTAAAGTCAAAATTCCTCTTGAACTATGCCTGCATTCCAGGGCCCCATCCTTCCTTTTTTGTTTGCATCATGATGTGACATTCTTGTTTATGTCATAGGGGTCAGTCAAGATAAGAAATGCTTACTTATTTTTATTATTGATAAATATATGTCAACATTGCTCTGAGGAAAAACCCAATAACAAAACAACAATGTAGGTGCATGTGTGACTTCACAAGAGCAAGACCTGGCCTTCACTCTCTGGCCAACAGCCCTTGGGAGATGGCACGTCCTGCCCCAGCACTGAGCCACTTACCTGTCCCCCATGGAGGTGTTGCAGAGGAAAATGTGGATAGCAAGCCCATCGTTAGACCTGATGTCTCCAGCTCCACACAAGGTATGCAGGCCCTAGGAAAAGACCCATGGAACAGGGAAAGGAAAGTGTGAATATGCCAAGAGGCAGCCCTCCCTCTGTCCCTTAGGGTTATGAGACAAAGTTCTACTAGGGTCTTCCCTTTGGGACCAATGGGACATTTGGGATCCAGGCTGCTTCTGAGGAGCAGCTCTAAACACAGGGTTTAGAGCAATTAATAAGTATAAGAATTCCAACATGATTCAAACAATTAGGCCTATGGCTGGGCATGTAGACTGTCCGTAAGTAAGCCATGAGCTGAGGCTGGTCTGCAGAACCTTCCATTAGTCTCTCTGAGCTTCCTTTTCCCCTCCGCCACATACTCCTTGCTTGGGGTGCAGTTATTCCAATAACCCAGAACCTTAACTACCAAACAGAGCTTCCAACCGGCATTGTACTAACTAGAGTTGCCACCCTGAGTTGATGCCATTTTAGCCCAAGCATACATTTCAAGGGTCCATGAACTTGGAAGGGAGACATTTGTACTTATTTTCACTAATACTCAAGTGAAATCTATCATTTCCTACAATCAATATGAATATAGGCAACCAACCACAGCAGTATTAGAGTGCCTGTAACCTTGTCAATGATAAAAATCATAGATATTTTTATATCATATTATAGTTGTCATAGATATCTCAAAATATATTTATGCTTATATCTTATTTATTAGATTTTTCCATAGATCTTAATGATTTAGTACCTTAACAAGAAAGCATATGACTATAAGCCAAACCAAATTTGTTTTTAGAAATGTTTTTATCATTTTGTTTCAATATAATTAGCTTATTTGTAATTTTATGTAATTTATTTACACATTTGAAAACACAGGTATCACTAGACTATCAAAGGGGTCCCTGAAGCATTAACAGGTTAAGAGCTCCTGTTCTAGTCAAAAGCAAAGGAGCTTGAGGTAGGAAAATGGTCAATTTCCATTGGCTTTTCTGAGATGTAATTAGCCCATGAGTGTCCTTTGGTGTTAGGAGCCATAAGGTGCCTACAAGTAAGACACTCTTGGCTGGCCCCAAAAGCTTGTGCAGGTGGTTTTGTCTCTGCTGCCTTCTGATAAGACTGCTTCTGCTTGGTATTCAGCCTTCAAATGGTTGGATCACTCACCATGGAAGAGAGGAGGGCAATGGGAATGTGTGGATAGTACTGACTTACACTCACGAAGTCCACTTTCTTCTGAGATGCTTTTGGAATCTCAAATGGCTTCCATCTAAGCTGGAAAAAAATATATACATACAGGAAAATTATTTCACAAGGGGAAGCCATCGACCTTCTAAACAAATAGCATCAATTACATAGAAGATAAAGGACAGCTGCTCCCTCTGTGAGGCTCTACTTGTGATTTTGTTATTTTAACATTAATGATTATCCATTTTCTTAACGGGGCTCTGTTGGTATGTATGTTGTATGTCATGCATGCATGTGTGTGTGTGTGTGTGTGTGTGTGTTTAAAACTATATGAATATAAACTGTCTTTGTTTCTTAGCACTTTAAATTATAAAAATTAAAAAAAATCATTGCTTCCTTTTCCAGAAGCTATTTGTTTCTTTTAACATTTTGCTCAGGCACATCAGTGAGTTTTGACTGATGCCACTTTTCATGCTATTTATAATCAGCTCCCTTTCCTGGCTTGCCAGCCTCTCTGTGTGGGCTCCTGACACTGCAGGGAAAGGTTCTACTTCTACTTTCAGCCCTTGGAGTTTTAAATTATTTCTTTAAGTGAAAGAAAAAGCACCCAGCTGAGATTGGATATGGTAAATGCAGTACTGGGTTCCATTTCTTCACCAAACCCTACGTTTGTCCCCAGGCTGCCTGACAGTTCAGTTTAAATCACAACAATCTTTAATTTAATAATGAAATGATCTAAGGAAGTGGGGAGAAGAATCAGCAGGTTCAAGCCCTACTTGAAGTGTCAGCCCAGCACTTATTAATCAGCTTGGCCACAGGCCTGACCCAGCCAGGCTGGCAGCTGATAAACCCAGCTGCCACATCTCAGGGAGTGACCTGCACCCTGAGGACTGGCTCCATTGGCTGCAGTGCCTGGTCAAGGTGGGTTAGGCAGGGCCTCCATCAGGTCATGAGGCTTAGCTCATTTTGTATTTCAAAAAGGCAGCCAGATGGGAAAGGAGGCAGCAAAAGGAAAAGGCAGTGCTGGGATGATTCTGTCTCTCTGACATACACAGTCAGGCAGTGACCTTCATTTCTTAAAACCAAGCAGGATGATCACATTCTGAGACTATTTAAAAGGATATAAAATGTTGATTTGGAAAACAGTGTGGAAATCATGCTTCAGAAAGAAGGAAACACTTTAGGACTATTCCTATTGAGGATGATATTAATATTTTCTGGATTTGGAGGGGTGGGGACCTGAGAGCAAGGATGTAGAGGAGGGTATCTCAACTTTGGCACTATTGACATTTTGTACTGAAAAATTCTCTGTTGTGGGGTGCTGTCCTGTGCATTGTAGGATGTTTAGCAGCATTGCTCTACCCACTAGATGCCAGTAGCAATCCCCTAAGTTGTAACAACCAAAAACGTCTCCAGAGACTGCCAAACATCACTTGGGGGAAAATATTCCCTAGTTAAGAACCACTGACCTAAGGAGGATATGCCTTGATATCAGGAAGTCCACAGTTGGGCACTGCTGGATTTTTTGGTGGGGAGGTTCTGCTCTGCTACTAAATATTACCTGCTGCTTCCTCTATAGTAGCAGTGCAGAGTTTATACACTCAGGAAGATTGTCTGGAAGATAATACTACCTAGCATCTTAGTTTCAGCAAGAGTCACCATTCTAGATTTCCCAATGAGAGGGACTTAAGTGTCAGGTCTGTGTATGGTTGTCTGGGCAACATTTTAGCTCTATTCAGAGGTTCTCAACACTGTAGAATCACATGGAGAGCCTTTGAGACCAAGAGCAAATGAAACCAGAATCTATGAAGGTGAGGCCCAGGCATCAGTATTTTATCAAAGCTCTTTTAAGGTGCAGCTAGGGTTTTAGAACCAGCACAACCAACCCAGAGATTCTGTTATTCTTGTATTGCTGAACCAAGCATCATGCTCAGAAAGTCCACCCAGTCAACCAACAAACCAGTCAACTAACCAACCAACAAATCAGTCAATCAACTAAACTGTGGCATCTTGGGCCAGATGTGGCAGTGATGATGCTAGTTAACAAACAGCAAGAATGACTAATTAATGCAAATCTAAGGATTTACAAATCTAAGGGAAAAAAGAGAGCAAGAAAAGAGAGAAGAGGAAAGAAAAAAGGATATATATACAGATATATATGGAATACTACCTAGAATCCCAGTTTCACTGCACTCGAATGTTTATAGCAGCACAATTCACAATTGCAAAGATGTGGAAACAACCCAAGTGCCCATCAATACATGAGTGGATTAATAAAATGTGGTATATGTATACCATGGAGTACTACTCAGCTGTAAGAAACAATGGTGATATAGCACCTCTTGTATTTTCCTGGATAGAGCTGAATGAACAGAGAACTGATCTGACCTGAATATGTTTTTTAAAAGATCACTCTGGATTGCTATAGAGGGGATGAGGAAAGAAAAAAGATGAGTTTGGGAGACTATCTCAACAATACAGGATGAGAGATGAAGGACAAGGTGGTAGTGGTAGAAACGGCAAGAAACATTTGTGTTCTGGATGCATTTTGAACATAAATTCAACATCACTTCAGAAGAAGAACTGATGGAGAGAAAAAGAATGAAGTCATGGATATCTTCAGGTCTGTAGGTCCGAGCAACTTGAGTATAGTTGCTACTTATTGTCATGGAAAGATTGTGGGAGGAGCATCCATGGAGGAAACCATCAATTGTTTAGTTGATGCATTATGATTTAGAATCCTGTTAGACTTCCAAGATAAGGTTGTGAGTAGTTAGTTGTTTATAGTAGTTTGGAGTTCAGAGAAAGATCGATGATGGATACACACACACACACACACACACACACACACACACAGACACACACACACCCCATTGGCATATAGGTGGAACCAGAAGATACCATTTTTGAAATTGATTATTGATGTAGTTGGATGTTGATAGAGAAAAGAGGAGGACAAAGGATTAAGCCCTGAGATACTCCAACATTAGAGATTAAAAAAAAAAGAAAGATAAGAAAAGAGAAGTGACTAAAAAGGAATACCTAGTGAAGCAGGAAGAGAACTATGAGTGGTGAACTGGAAGCCAAGGGAAAAATGTGTTTCAAAGTGGAAAGAGAGATTAATAATAACAAATACTGCTCATAGGTCCAGTAAGATGAGCATTGAAAACTGACTACTGAGGCCAGGCTTGCTGGCTCATGCCTGTAATCCCAATATTTTGGGAAGCTGAGGTGGGAGGATTACTTGAGCCCAGAAGTTCAAGACCAGCTTGGATAACATAGCAAGATCCCATCACACACACACACACACACACACACACACACACACACACACACACACAGAGGAAATGACAACTCAGTATCATTGGTAACATCTATAAGATCATTTTGATGTTGCAGTCAGTACAAAATTGTAATTCGACTGCTTTGAAGAAAGAATTCTGTCAGCTAGTGTTAGTAGGACTCAAATGAGTCTTAAAATCCTAGAGCTACATGGTTTCTCCAACTCCATCCCAGTCCCAAATATTTCTGTGAAATATTAATGTGACCCCCACAGGCACCTACCTGCACATAATTCCTATAACAATAATAATGATCTTATGTAATATGAGCTTTAAAGATATATAATAATACTGAAAACATGTATAGTTATTATTACTAAATAGTATACCATGCACACCAGAAGTAAAGAAATCACAGTAGAAATTGGCCAATGCATGAATGGCCATTCCTGCTGTGAATGTCAACTAATTTTCAGGCATCATTCATCAAAGAAGTAATTCATTGATTTGCCTTTGTTTTGATGAATAGCAATCTGTAGTATGACTTAGTTTATAATTTTAACATAATTTTTTTCAAGCTTATTAATCCTTTATGGTTTATTTCTTATTGCCTCCTTTTTTTTCTTCTGAAAATTTTATTGGGGGAAAACTACAAAACATTTACAGTACAATGTTTACAGTCACAATTTGTAGTATATTTTTATTCAAATATTTGTAAGACAAATAGATCTGTGGTTGAAAAAAAAGATGGAAGTTTTAAATACAAAACAGTTTCGTGGAGTTGAGCAGAATAAATCAAGAGAAGATTAATATTGAAGATTTTGGTTTTTAGAATATCAGAAGACAAGTGGTCTTGTAGAAATAAACATTTTTTATAGTTCAGAAGTCTCTCACTGTTGAACTATACTCTGTTTTATTATTTTGGATACAACAGATCTCTGCAAACAAGACTGTCATACAGTACTAATATGGAAAGTAGTCAAACCAAAAGAAAAAATATTCTGCCCAGTATAAACACTTCATTCAGTAAAATTATTCATAATATTAAGAATAAAGGAAGAAATCGCTTAAAAGAACTGTTCTCGTTATTAATAAAATGTTCTTTGTATTATGTTTCACATCAACATATAAAGTGAATTATTTTACTTTATTTTGGTTCTTTTATGTTCATAATGAATATAACTTAATCATTCTAATTTATTTTTTATAATGTTTCTTAAAAAGCATATAAATCAGAGTTCCGTTATTTCTTATAGCAGAGAATTCATCTGTGAGATCCTTTATGTTGTCCATTTTAATTCAAATGGACATTACATCTCAAGAGCCTTGCTTGATAGTCTGCCAATGTTTAAATGAGTTCTGTAGTCAAGTAAGCTTAGGAAATAATTCCCCACAGCATGAAGCCTGAGGCATTGTTATAGGCATTTGGCTACATGTTGGTCACCACAAAATAGCATTGGAGTAACTTAGGTTATATAATTTTGTTAGTATTAAGTGCTTGATTTCCAAAACACTATAAAACCAAATCAGACATATTGTTGCACTTGCATAATGCATTCAGGCAGATGAATAAAGATATCAAACCAAGGAATTAATCAATATCTAATTATTTTTAATAGTATATGAGCATTCAGGGGTTGTAGGCAACAGTAAATTCTTAATTAGAACGAAAAATAGAATTTGTAGTTGTATTAATCTAGAATCGGAGAAAAACTAAGACTGATTGAATGTTAGAGATAGAATATATGTATTCAACTTCTTTTTAAAAACATGTAATAATTTGGGACCTTTTATTTTTTAGTCACTATTCCAGTTACCAGAGACTCCAAGATGAACCTTTTAAAAAGGATCAGCTGGGTCAATGGTTCTCAATGTACCATTCCCAGACAAGCATCATCATTATCACTTGGGAACTTGCTAGAAATGCAATTTTTTAGGCAAAACCCAGGTTTTCTGAATCAGAAACTCTGAGGGTGGTGCCTAGTAATCTGTGTTATAATGAACCTTCCAGATGATTCTGATGTGCTAGATTATGAGAACCACTGGCCTAATTTATCACTCTAATCTCATAGATGAGGAAATGCAGACCCAGATTAAGAGGTGATTTGGGAATATGGATTAAAACTCAGGTTTGCGCACCACCAGTCTTCACTACATCAGTAATTCTGCTTGGAGGTTTCTTGAGAACATGTTAGTTTACCTACCCAGCATCTATTTACTTGTTTTTATGTTTATCAGAGTAATGGTTCTGCTAAAGGATCCATTCTATATTTTTATGGCTCAAAGGAAAGTGGTTTTATTCTTAGTTTGTAATCTCTCTAAGCAAATCAGATGAGTAGCATTGTCTTTGCTATTGATTGGTATGGGAAAGGGTATGCGACTGAATTCTGGCTGATGAGATATAAGCAAAACTTCTGGAAAATATTTACTCACTCTTGAGAGGAAATTATGAGAAGACAGAGTACCTCTTTTTTTATGGCATTGTCGTTTTTGGATGCCTGGGAACTTCAATAGCCATTTTTTAATTAGGTGGGTCCTAAAAGCAAATCCAAACTACTGAGAACATTATAATATTTAAACATAAAGAAATCATAGCATCCATGGTATCAGTGAAGTGCTAAAACTATCTGAAACAACTAATCAATTATATAAGGTGCCTGTCGAGAGATCCATCCTTTCTAGAGACTTTTAGTTATTTGAGATAATAAATGTCCTTGTGGTTTAAGCAGTATGAGTCAAAGTTTGACGTAAATTTGAAAACATCGTGGACACAGGAGTTTTAACACTGCCTTTTGGGCCTCCTTAATACTTTTTTTTTTCTTTTCTTTTTTTTCCTTCTTCAGCACTTTTTTATCAAAAATTACATTTTTTATTTCAGAACATTATGGGGTTACAAATGTTTTGGTTACATAAATTGCTTTTGTTCTGTTTGAATCAAAGTGATAGGTATGCCCATGCCTCAGATAGTATGCAAATATCTCGTTTTCAATACATATTTATAAATCATAACAGAAATAAATGCAACTTTTTAACATAAAATGCATAAAAAGCAGTAAAATATTTTTACCCCCTCCATACTTCCTGTCCTATTCTTGAAATGTAGACACTTTTAACTCTTTCTGTTTTAATTTTTGTCAGTTTTTATCATAACTATAAATAATATTCTGAACATTTATGGACTGATAAATTTTAAATATATCTTTATTTCCAGATATGAAACATAACTATTATCCTACTTATACACCTTCCATTTCTCTTTCACTCACCTACCTCCAGATTTTTATTTATTGTATTATTATTTTAGTTCTCTCAGTAGTTAGCTTTATAATTTTAGCTAACAAAATTTATTCTCTAGTTTTGACACTATGAAATTAAGTAGTGCATGTTGCTTTCCAGGTACATCAGAAGAAGAAACGACAATACTTCTCTGCTACCACTTCTCTCCTTCCTCTCCATATCTGTAAACTCTACCTTTTATCTTGTCAAAGTTTAAATATAGGTACATTAAATCTTCTGGAATTTTTCTAAAATAATTCGAAAACATTGAAAATCTTTAGTCATTTACATTTGATGATATAAAGTTGTTTCCTAAAGTATTGAATAGAATGAGTAGAATCAGAAACCAAAGCATAATTCTCGCCTTGTAAATCTATGCCACTTAACATAGAATCGCCCAAGCATTAAGATCAAATAGATTGCTTTTCTTTACATTTCATCACGTCACATTTTAGTTTACTTCATATTTGAATCATGATGTTCTTGTTTTTCTTTTCCTGGAAGATCCAATTACGTTTTTATTACCTTCAGGATAGAAGAAAACTATAGGTTCATCTTGTTATTACACAGGGCTTCTAAGACTTTTGATGTTTTTTCTTCCATAGGTCCAAAATGGCAACTTTTAAAAGCCCTTTTTATTTATTGATCTAAAGTGGACAGAATAAAGTCTATTTCAGTTGCATAGCTGTCTTTCTGGGATTTTTTTTCCCAAATAAAACTGTAGGTTATTCCTATTATTTGGATCTGATATTTCCTTTTTTGTTGGGTTTCTCTTTTATTGTTGCTTTACTGGATCATGTTAACTAATGTTTTAAAGATTTGTACAGAGCTAAACATTTTATCTTTGCATAACTAAAAATATGCTTATTTTGTCTTCAAATATGATTTATAGTTTCCAGGTTCAAATTCTGAGTATTTGCCTTGCTTCATTAGTTCCTAGCATTTATTTAATAGTATTACTCATAGAAGTCTGATATCAGTGTGAAAATTTTGTCTTTCTAGGTATCCTGATCTTTTCTCCAGAAGATTTTGAATTCTCTCTTTATACTTGAAGGTCTAAAAGTTCAGAATAATGTATCTAATTTTGAATTTTTCTTTACATATTAATTTATTCCTTTGTTCATTTATTCTACAACAGGTCTCAGTGACTGACAATTATATAATATCAATCGGACTATGTTTTGGCAATCATATTTTTAATCAGCAAGAATTATTTCTTTTTGTTCTATACTTGTTCCTTGTTCATAGTAGCTTGGTCTTGTATTATGGATATAATGTTCTCTCATCTTTCTCTGAGATTATTCATTATAATGGGTAATATGTTCTCTTTGATTCACTAGTTTTCTGTATTTCCTCCAGTCAATTGTTTTCTTTATTTTCTTAGGTCTATCTCTTCTAACTCTTTAACCAAAATAAATTTCCCTTGAATAAGAGGCATGAGAGAAAGCCATGGTACAAGAGTAATTCCCATCATGACTTGAGCTTTCCATTATGGAGCATAAGGTAACATGAGGGAAGGCAGGCTGCCAGCTCAAGGCTCCTGTAATACTCAAAGTTAAGATAGACTTCATCTAAGGGAGATATGGATTCTGTTTCATTTTTCTGCATATGGCTATCCAATTTTCCCTTCACCATTAATTGAATAGGGCTTCTTTTCCCCAGTGTATATTGTTGTCTGTTTTGTCAAAGATCAGTTGACTCTATGTGGATGATTTTATATGTGGGTTCTCTCTTCTGTTCTATTGCTCTGGTCTCCATTTATGTGCCAATAACATGCTGTTTTGGTTACTATAACCTTGTAATATAGTTTGAAGTCTGGTAAAGTGATAACTCCAGATTTGTTCTTTTTGCTTAAGGTTGCTTTGCTATTCAAGCCCTTTTCTGGTTCCAAATGAACCGGAATAGAATTATTTTTTCCAGATCTATGAAATATGCCATTGGTATTTTGATGGGGATTGCATTGAATCTATAAATCACTTTGGGCAGTATGGATATTTTAAAAAATGTTTGTTCTACAACTTATGAGCATGATGTATTTTTCTATTTCATTTTCTATTTTCTGTTTCTGTTTCATTTTCTATTTCATTATGTCATCTGCACTTAGTGCAGTGTTTCCTAGTTCTCCTTGTAGAGATCTTTAACCTCTTTGGTTAAGTATATTCCCAGGTATTTTCTTTGTAGCTATTGTGAATGGAAATCCAGAGTCTTTGATTTGACTCTCAGCTTGACTGTTATTGGTGTATAGAAATCCTACTAATTTTTGTGGATTGATTTTGTAACCTGACACTTTGTGAATTTATTTGTCCATTCCAGTAGTCTCTGGGTGGAGTCTTTGGGGTTTTCTAGACATAAGATCATATTGTCAATGAAAAATGATAGTATTACCTCCTTTTTCTCAATTTAGTTACCCTTTATTTCTTTCTCTTGCCTGATTGCTCTGGTTAGGACTTCCAGCATTACGTGGAACAAAAGTGGTAATACTGGGAAGCCTTGTCTTGCTTCGGTTCTTAGGGGGAGCACTTTCAACTTTTCCTCATTCAGTATGATGTTAGCTGTGTGTTTGCCATATATGGCTTTTATAATTTTAATACATATACCTTCTATACCTAGTTTTTTGAGGGTTTTTATCATGAAATGGTGCTGGATTTTGTTGAACGCTTTCTCTGCATCTATAGAGATGATCACATGGTCATTGTTTTTGCTTCATTTATGTGGTGAATGACATTTATTGATTTACATATGATGAACCATTCTCGCATACCTGGGATGAAGCCCACTGGTCAAAATGGATTTTTTTTTTTTTTGATTTCGTGTTGAATTTGGTTTGGTAGTATTTTACTAAGGATTTTTGCATCTATATTCATAAGATATATTGGTCTGTAGATTTCTTTCTTTGTTGTTTTCTTTCCTGGCTTTGGTATCAAGGCGATACCGGCTTTATAGAAAGAGCTGAAGAGGATTCCCTCCTTCTCAATGTTAAGGAATAATTTTGGAAGTATGGGTACCAGCACCCCTTTGTAGGTCTGATAAGCTTTGTGATCCATCTCTCTCACCAATCACAAAAATTATGCAACATGGATAAAAGACTGAAATATAAGGCAAAAAACTTTAAGAATTCTAGAAAAAATGTAGGAAAAACTTTTCTAGATATTGGCCTAGGCAAAGACTTTATGACTAAGACCCTAATGGCAATTACAGCAACAACAAAAATAAATAAATGGAACTTGATTAAATTAAAAACTTCTGCACAGCTAAGGAAATAATCAACAGAGCAAATAGACAACCTACAGAATGGCAGAAAATATTCACAAACTATCCATCTAATAAAGCTCTAATATCCACAATCTACAAAAAATTCAAACAAATCAGCAAGAAAAAAACACACAACCCCATTAAAAAGTGACAAAAGACATGAATGGAAGCTTTTCAACAAAAGACAGACAAATGGCCAATAAATGTGAAAAAATGCTCAATGTCACTAATCATCAGGGAAACACAAATTAAAACCACAATGAGATATCACCTTACCCCTGTTAAAATGGCTTTTATCAAAAAATTCCAAAACTATAGATGCTGGTGTGAATGCACAGAGAAAGGAATGCTTATACACTATTGGTGAACTGCATATTAGTACAACCTCTATGGAAAACAGTGTGGTAATGCCTTAAAGAACTAAAAGTAGACCTACCATTCAATCTAGTAATCCCATTACTGGGTATGTACCTGAAGGAAAGCAAGTCATTTTATCAAAGAAACACCTGCACTTGAATGTTTATTGAACCCAAATTCATAATAGCAAAGATGTGGAATCAACCCAAGTGCCCATCAATTCATGAGTGTATTAACAAAAAATGTGGTCTATGTATACCATAGAGTACTACTCAGCCATATAAAAGGATTAACTAATGCCTTCTGCAACAATTTGGATGAACTGGAAACCATTATCCTAAGGGAAGTATCTAAACAATGGAATAACAAACACCATATATACTTGCTATTAAATTAGAACTAACCAATGAGCACACATGTGCACAGAGGGAAGTAAAATTCAGTGGAAATCAAGCAGGGGATATTGGGGAGGAGGGAATGGTGAAAACCTACCACACGGGTTCAGTGAAAACTATTTGGGCTATGGGCACACCTATAGCTAGTACTCAAGCATTACAAAAGCAATCCATGTTACCGAAAACATTTGTACCCCATTAATATTTTGAAATAAAAAAATGAGGGCAAATTAAATTAATTAATTAAATAAAACTTTTTGTTTTTTTTTTTTTTAAAGATAGACTTCCCGCCAATGGGAGCAGCTTTGCTGTGCTTTACCACTCAGTGGCGCTATGGAGCTGCCTTTATTGATATATTCTTCTGTGTTGAATTCTGCTATTCCTCTATCCAAGCCCAATAGCCACATCATGTGCCTGCCACTTTCTTTAGAAAGCAGATTTCTGGTGTCTTACGCAGGTCAGGCCAAGTGCTGCAGCCAGAGCTCTGTAAACTCCGGTAGTGGAGAGGAAAATTGGAAGGATTTACCTTCTCAGTATTTCCTGAATGCTACAGGCAGCCCTTCGATTAGCTCTGCTGATTGCAGCTCTCTAGACTACTCTGCCTGGACACTTAGGATCTGCTCACTCTCAGTGCATTTCAGAACCTGTGCTTCTACCTCTGCTTGTAGCTTTCTCATCTGGATGTTTAATCTTTGGCTTCCTCTTCCCCATATATCCATCAGTACAATCTCATCTTCTTTTCTGCCTTTCAGAAATTCTCCAAAACATGTCATCTACTACTGGCACCCATTAGAGTTTTCAGGGCTGACATGAATTATTTCTTAAAAACAAAAATCTTTATAGTCATGTCACTTGTATGTTGGGAGAAACTGTAAATGGATATGTGCTCTCAATACCTTATGTTAATCTAAATGCACACACACATATATACATACACATGCACCCACATACATACACATTTACACTACATATATTATAGAACATGTGAATTAATTTAAGTGAATTTTCCTTAGATAATGATAGTATAGGACTGAAATAGATAGTATTATTCTGATTGAACAATTATGCCAGGATAGAATTTTCAATCTTTACGAGGCACAGAACTTTATTTTATGTATCACTTTAAACAAGGGAGCATGCAAATCAAGGCGATGGGATTGCAATGATGATAAAATATAAATCAAGGAAAAAAATAGAACAAGCACAAAAATTATTAACAGAGAGACCCTGGGTAATCCTGCAAAAGTTGAGCAAACTTTAATGATTGAAACAAAGAGAAAAACCAAGCTGTAGAAAGATCATGGTGTTCCATATACATAAAGTTCAATCCCAAGAAATATCAAGGCTTTTTATATTTGGTTTTCCCTGTTTAGAAAAAAAGTTCAAAATTCTTTAATAGTAAAAATATAAATTACGGTAGAAAAAAGGTCCAGTTAAGTTCTTCTTGTTTAGAAACCTGAGTTCTACATACAGGTATACAGAACTATGTATATGAAGGTTTAGTTTGTGCAAGAATAACAGGGGAGCATCAGGAGTTATTGCTCACCTGGATGATGTTGCACAGAAATTTTCATTAATTTTTTGATGTCACTTGTTGCTGTATGCTCTGTAGAGTAAATTAGTCACAAAGTCTATTGGCAGCAGATAAAAAATTGAGGTGAACCAATACCCTTCCCTTCCCAATCAGGAACTAAAAGCTCTTGTAGAAGGTGACATAACTCTGTGAATCATGTGTCTCTGAAGATCCAGAGCAAATACTTAGATCTTTAAATTTGAAGCCTCTTTGCTAGCAGCCCTGCCTAAGCCATATAATAAGACTCACAGATGTCCTTGTAATATTCTCATGGGTCCCATCAGGTGACTGAACTAGATGGATGTATTTGCACGTGGTTATATAAAGTTAGCTTTAACCCACATTAACTGGTACCTATTCTGAGGCAACTTTCAAGTTCATGTATTATTATTTATACCTTAAGTTACGTTATATTAATTTTGCTTTTATTCTTATAAAGTCAGACCTAAGATTAAGCTTTTTGCTGCCCTAAAAAATATACTTAAGTAAGGAAATCTAGCAAAATGGAACACAAAATGGTTGGCATGGCATTGGCAAAGGCCCGATGTACCCCATAATTTAAAGTGGCATGTATAGAAACCTTAAGATATATTTTTCTAAAGTATTTCCTTTTTAATTGTTGTGATATTTAAATTATATATGAAGTGGGTTCCAGGAACTAGGTTTTACAGTAAGCCAAAGGTATATTCCTCAGCTTTTCATATCTTATATAGCCCACTCATTATAGGCAAGAGTGGATTTATAAGATCTGGAACAATCATTTTCTTTTCTCACAGTATTTCCTTGGCCTGTAAGATAGGAACTTTTGCCAATTCTTCCATTATGTCAGGTAAATCCTGGGAAGGAAGCTTCCACCATTTTTCTCCATCCTTTTTACTCCCTCCTCTCCTTGGGAAGAAGAGTGACTTTTCTAATTGGTGTGCGGGGACAAAGGCTACTTATAGCTCACGTGGGACCCACATTCTTGGCCTCAGCTTTCTCTTGTTCGCTCTCAATCATCTGTGTGTTCACTGGGGATGCCTTTTCTCTCTCACCTCTTCTGCTCTTATTCAGGAAGCCCATGTGAATTAGAATAAAGTTAAGACTCTCTCAGCCCTGGCTTGCTGAGATCTGGGGTATATGAAAGGTCAATATTTTCCATGTGGTTCAGCAGGTAAACCTCTGCTCAAAATAGCCAACACTTCTGAAAAAAAAAAAGTCCAAAGACTAGGTGGGAAAGGAGGATGAAATAGGAAATATCACTTTGTCCTCAAAGTCCAAACGTCTTCCCCTAATACAATACTAACAATATTTTAATATTTTAATTATCACCTCGTTTTTTGTAGTTGTCCTCAATCTGGTTAGAGCTCAGAAGGCAGGAGTAGGGAGGATAAATATTTACCATCTCACCAGTCCTTGATAATCAATAAGAAAAACATGTTTTAATAACGAGCCTTAAGAAAGATCTTTTGCAAAATGACAAATGAAAAATCAAGCCACTCTTATGTAAGTAAAAACGTGTCCTAACTACAAGCCCACGCAATTAAAAAAAATAACTATGGATTTTAATTTTCAGAATATATTGATAAAATTACAGTTACTTATGTTTCAAAGCATCATTGAGTGGCAGAACTGTCTCTGGATTAGTACACGCAATACAAGATAATTTTTTTGTAAAGTTATAGGCAAACACTACTTGGTTTAGAAGCACAGTTGTGTTTTCTCTTTTGGTGAATCAAAGATGCTTCATATAAGCACTTTGAGGGTTAAAACTCCAATGCTTCTTTTCCTATGTAAGCTGAAAGAGTCTTTTGCAGACCCTCTGCCCATAGGCCAGTATTTGAAAGAAACCTTGTGCTTTAGGGAGTTTTAAATGTGTCCAGTAACTTTCTGCAATTATCCCTTGTTGCATTAGCAGAATCAATAGGGCACCCAAAGAGGCCCCTGTGAATTTCTGCTTGTTACCTTGGGGTTTTTTTAAGTTTCTTAAACCTTCCAGGGTTGCTTAATCCTGCAATTTTAAAGCTAAAATGGCTATTCTTTGTAATGCATTGTTATACAAAGCTTTCAAGGTTTCTGATATTTAACTTTCTGCAATGTCCTTTGTTTTATTGACCAGACCACTGGGGCTATCCCACATCATGCATATGTTTGGTACACTTTCCCCATAAGATAAAAGGCAGCCATTTAAGACATCCTTAAATGTTTCAGTTACATGCAAGACCCCCTTTAGCTCTGAGATTGTAGGGCCATCAGTCTTTCCAAGGGTTAACATAGCTAGAGACCAATCAGGAAGTTGCAGGAGATAATAGTCATGGCTCTGCTAATTCAGCAAGAAACAACTGTGCAAAACTAGGAGATATTCCGTTATATGCTGGTCACCTCCTTTCACTGCTTTGAATTGTATTTTTCTACTTTCCTAAGCATACTTAGTATAGTATCCTACCTCAGTTTGTTAAGCATTAATTTATGATTAAGTAAACCCCATGAACCAAGAAATAATCTTAGACGTTATACTTTTACAAAAATGCTCAGCTACTTTGTCAGAAAAATTCCAAAGCTTCATTTCAAACATCCATTCTATTATTCCTCGTTTTTTTGTTTGTTTGTTTGTTTGTTTTTATGGCTTTCCAGGGAAGAGTAAAAAATTCTGATAATTGTAAAGGGTTAAGTAAGACCTGAAGCAGAGAATAATGGAAGAATGCATTAATAGCATACATTTCTTTCTGGTGTACATTATTTGCTCTGATTCTAAGAAATCGCATGTGTGAGTTAGAGGGGCCTGGGGGTGAAATTATTTTTCTCATATTTTTCTTTTGTAAATAATTTGCTACAGAGAAAATATCGTCAAGAAAAAGCAACTTCCATGATACATTATATTCATATCTTATGTCAAAAAAAATTTGGATAATTAGTTGCTAGAGAAAGTATATTAAGGGGGGAAAGAAAATATACTCCGTTTAGCTCTATACATCAGAGCAGTCTAGTACGTTTTCCAAAAATTCTTTCTAAACTTCAAGAAAGTAAAAGGGATGTTGTTATTATTTACATTATTTTAGTTTAGCTTGCATATTAGTGTAGATAAATAGTCTGAAATACAGCAGTCATATTTTATGTTTGCATGCCTTTGAGACCTTTGGGACTCACTGTATCAACATGGCACATATGTGTTGCTATTCAGGGTAAGACTTAAGAGTAGCTTTGCTATTCTAAGTGATGATGGGTACTTCTGGTTGATATAACTTTGCATCTGTGGCATTTTGGTTTCTCGATATTACTTCTGACTGATTTTGTGGGTGTTTGTGTGTCGATGCCCTGGTCTGAAGTATACCTGGAAATGGAACATGATATCCATTTTATAATTATTCTACTCATGTTTAAATTTCCATAATTGAATTATGGGGAAAAAACACAAAAGATTTTTGGAGGAGATAAGATTTTTAACATAAATATAGGTCTTCTAGGATCATTTTCTTAAGTTCCTTTGCACAAAATGAACTAGTCTCTAGAACCATTTGTAGAGTTTTACAATATGGAAAATCCCAAGTATCATATTAGTTTCTACGAAATATCTCAAACATGTTCCAGGACCACTATAATAATAATGTATATGCTCATTATAAGCAAATCCACCTTGTCACCACAGCAATCTGTCTTACAATTGTTAGCACTTTTTGTTACTTTGCATAGTAAGTATCTTTCTACATACCTGTCTCCTCCATTAGACTCAGAGGTCAGATGTGAAAAAGGTTTAGCATCTCATAGGCATTCATTGATTTCTTTGGTTAATGAATAAATGAAATATTAAGTAAATTAAATGATTAAAAATCATTGTATTTTTATTGAAATAATACTTATATTTATTTCATATATTATTTATTGTTACATTGTACTTATTTCATGTTGAAATATAATTTGTATTTCCTTCACCAGCAACTCATCAAAGTGAGGGAAGCATACATATTTTCAGAGATGATACGATTATTTGACAAAAGCTTTGCCACAGCTGTTTTACCCAGTCTTTGACTCTTCGCTCTTCCCTAATTCATTTGCCTTATTCCTTCTCAGTGTGGGTTCACACTTTTGCTCTTTGCTCTAGAACTTGCTCACCCAATTCTGGAGTGGTTTTAGAGAGCTTTTTCTGGTTCATATATTTCACAAGTAATGACTCAATGATTACATTAAAAAAATCCAAGAGCTGCTTCCTATACCTTTTCAGCAAATTTTTCTCCTTGCTTTCTTTATTTGAATTTGTATGAATACCATATGAAGTTTATTTTTAATTGTCAGAACTCACCATTTTCAGTTAATGTATTACTATTGTCTAGTGTTCATTCCTTCCATAAACCACTTGCCAAAATCATGGAAAACCACTAAATTTTTACATAGAACAGTACAGCTTTGCTGTTCTAAATGATGTATCTGTAATTATGAGCATAATTGATGTCTTAAGCACAGAGAAAATAAGACTAATGCATTTCTAAGGACTAGTTTATATACTGACAGGATAAAAGTTAATTCTCTCTGAACATCATTCTAACTTCACAAGTTTTAGGAATTTAATGGATTACATTTTCTTTCTTAGAGTTTCAATAAACATGTGTACAATAAACTTCAGTAACTCTTTCCTATTTTAATCATTAATTATTATTATTTTAAGATGTATAAAAACTGGAAATGTAAATAAATTATTTTTAATTTCATTATCTAATCTATCACAAATATTAAGCTTTGTATAAAATTCTCTTTGTACTGTTGCAAAAAACTTCCACTCTGACAGAAGGCTTTACAATTCATTTAAATAACCTGGCTCCATTTTGTTAATAATGTTGAATTGATTTGGGGAATAAATTGTAATTTAGTGTAATTGAAATAATATTTTTATTATTCAATAGTTAACAAAAGCCCAAATATGTATATTGGTGGGATCTATCTGTGAATACATATTTATTTCAGTTTTTTAGAATTAAGCTGTACAAAGACAATTATAAGTCTAAACTATATAATTTTTTGGTACAGAAGAAAGGGAGCTGCACTTTCATACATCTTTCAGTGAAGATTCCAAAGGGTGGAGAAAAAATCGTGCTACTCTTGTATACACAGAAACATACACACACAAACACACAGATCAACCATTTATCCATGGTATAATTTATCATCTGTTGAGATATAGTACATATATATATATAAATGAAAACAAAAATGGTTTGGGATGTGAGGGGTTTTTTGTTTGTTTGTTTTGTTTTTGTAATTTAACTTTCTGTGTTGGTACTTTTTTCTCCATAAAATCCATACTGTAAACAATTCGAAAAAAAAAAAATACGCCAAGAAGATGACAAGAATGTTAGAGTTCTCGCCTGCATGCAGTTATTTAACCTAAGCCACCTCAACTGTGAAAACTGTGGATGCAACTTTGAGAAAACATTTTGAATGTGACAGCAAAATTACTTTGTGATGTTTATACATTTTTCATAATGCTGTTCCCAGTAGAACTGATTTCTATATTTCTTACAGCAGTGGTATAAAGAATCAGCCTTTTAAAAGTATCGGGATTTGCTGACACTGCTGTTGGAGTGCCTTGTTAGCTAAGAGACAATGGTGTGGTTAAATGCAGCAAAGTAATAACTTTGAGGAATTAGGAGGTATCAAGAAAGGGAGTGGCATGGCCCTGTGTGTTCCCATTTGTGTAAGAGAAAAGGAGAGAAAAGAAAAAGAGGAAAACACTGGGATAGACACAAATGAAATAAGACAGCCAGAGCAGAAGACTTAGACAATGTGCCACTGAGCTAGATAAATCTATACTTATTTTTTTACATCCTGCAAGGTCATAGATGACGCTGACATTGGTCTCCTAGCAACCAACTCTACTAACCTACTTTTGTCCCAATCACTGGAAAATGGGTTTGGTGCTGTGAGCTGTGTTTCAACATGAAAAAGAAGGAATCAAAGTGATGCTGGATAACTACTGATGAATGATATAAAAGTGTGCACACATATAAGGAAACATATCATTCTAGTCTCTTTCCTACCTAAGTCTACAAAGTTTAGAGTGGTCTTTCTACCTATTTTCAAAACTGAGAATAATTGTCGCAGAGTCATTACAGTTTTAAATATCTAAAATACATATTTTGATGTGGCAGACATGATAACTTTAAGACGTCTAAGTTAAAGATACATTAAGTAAAATATAAATCAAGTTAACTAGTGACCATGATATAATTGGAAAAATAAACTAAACAAAAATAAACTGAATTCTATTAATAATATAAATGTTTCTTTTAAGTTTTATTATGTAAATATAATTGTTACAAAAGCAAAAGTTTTATAAATATAATTATAAACTGCCAATTTATCACATTGTGTTCTTCACATTCAGAGATAATATTTTCAGAATTAGTTTCTGTGACTCTAAATATTAGGAACTGTGTTTTCTCCTAAGTTTTCATTTTTTTGATTATATTTTATATAACTTTTTGGTTCTATTATTCCAGGTTTTGACGTCATTTCCTACCTCTGCAAGTCTTTTGTTACCTTTTCTTAATTTCCTTGGAACTCTCCTTAGTCTTTGTTTTCATAGAGCAGACAATGAAAATATTATATCCTATTCTGTCTATTTGATGTTTAAGAGGGTAAATAACACTCATTAGTATATCCTAGTGAGGGGTGATCCAGTTCAATGTGATCTTCAATTCAGAAACCCCTTTGCCAAAGTCATTAAACCCTGTCCTATTTGAACATTGGAGGACAGCTCCTTTGTGTTTGCTTCACTTACCGTGATTTTTGCCTTTAATATTAGATTTGTTGATACAGATACTAGACACCCCACGTTCCTCCATTCCCTTCTACCATCGATTCTTAAAAAGGCACTCAAAAATTGCTTTACACTATGTTATATATGTTATAGTCTACTTTAAAACACAAATCTCAGAACTGAATGAAATACCCACATGTGATCTTACCAATGTGTCAGACTGCAGACTTATTATATCCTTGATCAATGCATCATCAATCCCCAACTGCCCTTATTTTCTTTGGAAAGCATCGAACACTATTACAGCAAATAAAAATTCTATTGTTTTTTCCCAGAACGCCATTAGTTCGTCACTCCAATTGTACATTTATGCAAAGATTAAGCAAATATTTTGAGTCACTAAGAAAAACTTTTTCATCCCCTCTGTTAAATTGATTTTTTTATGTTTTGGATCACAGTTTCAATCTTTTGAGATATGCTTTCAACCCTGATTAAATCTTGTACATAACTATCCCCTAGTTTTTTCTTTTGTCATGAAAATAATGCCATGTCTGCCATTAAATACTCTCAAAATATTGATAATCTCTATTGGCATGACCTTTAGTTTCAAGATGGTGTATTAAACACATCTAGTTGCTTTCCCTGCTTTCCAAAACCTAAGTAAAATTTCCAAAATAATATTATAAAGGAAAAAAATCTGTACTAATGTTTAGCAAAAGGAAGGATATTATTATTGTTAAGAAAATAATTAAGCAGAAGATGTAAACTGACGGACATTAGGCACTAATGTTCCTATATGGGTTTAACAGCTTCCTGAACAGAGTGGGTAGGTAAATATAAAACACATTACTTGGAAAAAATAATATTAAAATTTAATAACTCAGATGCAACATTTGCAAAATTCAACACTAAGGTTTAATAAGTTACATATGTAAAGAGAAAAATCAAAAAATATAAAAATTAACATTCCACTAGAAAATAGGCAAAGGACATGAATATGCAATTTTAAATTGAAATAAAATTAATAAATATGAAAAATGCTTTATCTCACTAAACATGAACAAAATCTGAGGTTGCTCTTCACCACTAGATCTATACAAGAAATGCTAAAGGGGGTCATGCAAATTGAAAGGGAAGGGTGATAGCAAGATGAAGCAATATAAATACGTAATGTTTTTCAGTAAAGGTAAATCATGCACAAATACAGTATCTGGTACTATGATAATTTTGGTGCATAGAATTTAAATAAAAAGTACATTAAAAAAACTATAAATCTATATTAATAAGTATACAATACATAAGGATGTAATCCGTGACATCAATAAATAAATTGAGAGTGTGGATCTATAAACTAACAGAATTTTTATATGCAATTAAAGTTTAGTTGTAATCAGTTCAAAATACAATGCTATAACTTTAAGATGTTTTGTGTAATCACAATGGAAACCACAAAGAAAATATCTATAGAATATGCTCAAAAAGAAACGAGAAGGGAATCAAAGCATGTCATATGAAAAAAATCAATAAAATAAAAAAAAGGCACAGAGAAAGTGAGGGACAAAAATGCTACAAGACCTATAGAAAACTATTCAAAATGGCAATAGAAAAAGTGTTTATTGTTTTTTATCAATAATGATCTTTTATTCTTTATTTTTTAAATTCTTTATTTTTAATTATTATGGATACATAATATAGGGTGTCCCCACAGTCTCAATACAAATAAAAATTTTGTAAAATTTTGTAATGAATAATTTGTAAATAAAGGTACATTTAGCTACGATTTCTCATTTTCCCTATGTATGATGACTTTTGGGACACCCTGTATTTGTATATCTTCATAGGGTACACGTGATGTTTATATACAGTAGCACAATGTGAATTAATCAAACAGAGTAATTGGAGTATCCATTGCATCAGGTATTTATCATTTCTTTGTGCTACAAACATTCCAATTTCACTCTTTCAGTTATTTTAAAGTATACCCTAACTTATTTTTTATAATAGTCACTTTTGGTGCTATCAAATATTATTCATGCTTTGTAACAATCTATTAATAACTATATTTCTGTACCCATTAACCATCCCTACTTTATCCACCTACTCAGTCTTTGGTAACCATCATTCTATACTCTGTCTCCATGAAATCAACTGTTTTTTAATATTTAGCTCCTACATATGAGTGAAAACATGTGAGATTTATCTTTTTCTGCTTGGCTTATTTCACTTAACATAATGTTCTCTAGGTCCATCTATGTTGTTGCAAATGACAGAATTTCATCTTTTTGTGGGTATAAAATATTCCATAGTGTATATGTACCACAATTTCCTTATCCATTCATCTGCTGATGGACACTTAGTGTGATTCCATAGCTTGGCTATTGTGAATAGCGTTTCTATAAACATGGGAAGGCAGACATCTTTTTAATATATTGTATTCCCATCCTTTGGATATATACCCAAGAATGGGATTGCTGGGTCATATGATAGTTCTATTTTCAGGTTTTTGAGGAACCTCCATATTATTCTCCATAGAGGTTACACTAATTTACATTTCCACCAACAGTATATGAGGGTTCCCCTTTCTCCACATCCTTGCCAGCATTCATTATTGCCTGTCTTTGATAAAAACCATTTTAACTGATGTGTGATAATATATCATTGTAGTTTGGATTTGCATTTCTCTGATGACTAATGATGTTGAGTATTTTTTTTAATGTAATTGTTGGCCATTTGTATATCTTCTTTTGAGAAATGTCTATTCAGATCCTTTGCCCATTTTTAAATCAGATTATTTGATTTTTTCCTATCAAGTTTTGGAGCTTCTTATATATTCTAGTTATTAATCTTAATATTATTATTAATAAATATTTTCTCTCATTCTGTGGGTTGTCTCTTCACTTTGCTGATTGTTTCTTTTGCTGTACAGAAGCTTTATAGCTTGAAGTCTAATTTTGTGTTGGTTGCCTATGCTTTTAGGAGTATTACTCAAGAAGTCCTTGCCTAGACCAATGTCCTGAAGTATTTCACTAATGTTTTCTTTTAGTAATTTCAGGTCTTAGATTTAAGTCTTTAATCCATTTTAATTTGATCTTTGTGTATGGCAAGAGATAAGGGTCTAGTTTTATTTTCATTCTTCTGCATACAGATATTCAGTTTTCCCAGCACTATTTATTGAAAAGACTGTCCTTTCTCTACCATATGTTCTTGCCAATTTGTCAAAAATAAGTTCAATATAGCTGTGTGAATTTATTTCTAGGTTCTCTATTCTGTTCCTTTGGTATATATGTCTGTTTTTATGCCAATATCATGCTATTTTGATTACTGCAGGACTCTAGTATAATTTGAAGTCAGGTAATGTGATTCCTCCAGCTTTATTTTTTAATAATGGATAGAACAACTAGATGGAAAATCAATAAAGAAATCAAGAATTTAAACAACACTTGACCAATTGGACCTAACAGACATATAGAGAACACTCCAGCCAACAACAGCAGAATATACACTCTTATCAAGTGCAAAAGGAACATTCTCCAGGATAGAAAACATGTTAGGACACAAGAGAAGCCTTAACAAACAATTACACAAAAAATAAAAATCATTACAGAACAATACTATGAACAATTGTGGGTCAAAAGATTGCATAATCTATAAGAAATGGATAAATTTCTAGAAACAGAAAACCTACCAAGACTCAACTGTAAAAAATTAGAACATCTGAACAGACTAAATAAAAATAAGAAAGTTAAATCGGTAATCAACAAAAGTAAGAAGATTAAATCAGTAATCAAAAACATCCAAACAAAGGCCCAAGACCATATAAATTCTACCAAACATTTAAAAAAGAATTAACTCTCATCTTCCTGAAATTCTTCTGAAAAATTAAAGAGGAAGGAATATTTCTAAACTAAGTCGATGAGGCCAGCATTGTCCTGATTTCAAAGCCAAAGACACTACAAGAAAACTTGCAGTTTATCTACAGAATCTAACATGAGGCAAATATTGATGTTCAAAGACTATAAGAAAATGTGTGCTTGTTTACATGTGAGAAGCTTGAAATAGGGACATGGCAGAAACAGCTGCAGGAGACACACAGGTGGTCAATGGTTATGGTAGAGTAGAGAAATAGGAAATAGAAGTGTTAATGTAAAAATAAAGGAGTTATGACAAAGTAATAGCAATGTTGGGAGGCAAAGTCAGAATCTCTGATATTTAATGTAATGTCAACATGAGTCTGTGGTGATGAAACGGTGCTACTTCTGCTGCTGATGTTGATTATAATGATGATGGCAATGAAAGTGTGAATGATATTAAGGGAAACATTATATGGTAATATCAGTCTGTGTCTGTAGAACACATAAGTGCAGAAACAATGAGCCATGTAAAATTCATTATAATTAAATAATCATTAATGTTTCAGCTTTGGAGTTGTTCAGATATGGTTTGCTTTCTATTTTGCCTCTTCCTAGTTGTATAATCTTAGAAAATTACTTAATTTATCTAAGCTTAAATCCCTTCATCTTAAAATATATGTGTGTTAAATAGAGATTAATAAAACAAATGGAAGATGACACAAATAAATGGAAAGATATCCCATGTTCATGGATTGTAATAAATAATATTATCAAATGTCCATACTACCCAAAGCAATCTATAGACTCAATGCAATTCCTACTAAAAGTACAATGTAATTTGTACTTTGAGATAGAAAAAAACAAACTTAAAATTTGTATGGAAGCACCAAAGTCTCTGAACAAAAGAAATCTTGAGCAGAAAGAGCCAAGTACTGAAGACATCATACTACCTGATTTCAAAATACATTACAAAGCTATAGTACTCAAAACATCATGCTACAAGCATAAAAACAGACACAGTGACCAATGGAACAGAATAGAAAGCTAAGAAATAAGTCCATGTATTTATAATCAATTAATTTTGGACAAAGGTGCCAAGAACACACAATAGGAAAAAGAGAGTATCTTCAATAAATGGTGTTGGGAAAACTAGATATCCACTTGCAGTAG
>CAUYRT010008225.1:0-33560 GCA_963574885.1 Lepilemur ruficaudatus
CTAGCACTCTGGGAGGCCAAGGCGGGAGGATCGCTCAAGGCCAGGAGTTCGAAACCAGCCTGAGCAAGAGCGAGACCCTGTCTCTACTAAAAATAGAAAGAAATTAATTGGCCAACTAAAAATATGTAGAAAAAATTAGCCGGGCATGGTGGCGCATGCCTGTAGTCCCAGCTACTTGGGAGGCTGAGGCAGGAGGATCGCCTGAGCCCAGGAGTTTGAGGTTGCTGTGAGCTAGGCTAATGCCACGGCACTCTAGCCAGGGCAACAGAGTGAGACTCTGACTCAAAAAAAAAAAGAAGAAAAGAAGGGAAATAGTGATGGCATATTTCCTATGGCCTTCCTTAAAATAGCCCATATTCAGCTATCGTTGGCCTGTATGCTTGGTCATATCGTTGGCCTGTATGCTTGGTCCAAAATGCTCCCATTCAACATTTTTAAGCAGTGATGCTGAGAGAAGTCATCTTTGCCTAACATACAGCCTTTTTCCTTAGGTGGATGACGACTTTACAGCCCAAGATTACAGGCTCCAGTTCCGTAAATGTACTTCAAATCATTTTGAGGACGTATACGTAGGTTCGGAAACTGAATTCATAGTATTGCACATAGACCCCAATGTTGATTATCAGTTCAGAGTTTGTGCCCGAGGAGATGGCCGACAGGAGTGGAGTCCCTGGAGCGTCCCCCAGATAGGTCATTCCACGTTGGTGCCTCATGGTATGCTGTTACCTTCTCACTCCAGAGCTTAACTTTATATTAGAACGTTTGTATTCTGTGCTAGATGGTATACTGACAGCCTTTTTTCTAGAGCGAAAATGATGAGAATTGATGAGAACAACATGCATGGAGCATGTCTTTTACTCACAGTACTTCATTTGATTTTGTTTTCATCAGTTCTTATATTCAGAGTCCAAAAATAGTGCTAGACTGGATTTTTTAGTATCACCTAAAACCGAAGATTGAAAATATTGCATAGGATACTGATTTTCCAAACCCTCAAGAAGTATCTGGTGAGAGGCATTTTGTTAAAAGTCTTGTGATTTGAAATCAGTCTCTTTCCTGCATTACTATTTTAAAAGATGTAGATTCATTTATTACTTCTTAATTGGGATGGAATAAGTTTGAACCATGGTTTTATTAGATAGGAGGTAACATTTGATTTTCCATGCCACAATTGTGCAGGAATATACTAAGATCTTTTTTATAATTTGTGGGACTGACCATGATACCCTGTTACTGAATTTTTTAGTTTTATTGAACTTGCCCATGAGCCCTAAGAGTAGTCTCTTCCACTTCTAAGTTTTATATAATGTGTCGGTATTGAAGATAATTCCTCAAAAGATTGTAATAATTTTCAATATCTTTGCATTTTAAAAAGAGTGGACAACTGGTTTTGAGGGGTACAGTCTGAGCAGTCGAAGAAATATAGCACTCCGGAATGATTCCGAATCCTCAGGTGTTCTCTACTCCAGTGCTCCAACTTATTTCTGTGGGCAGACGTTGACGTTCAGGCAAGTAGATATTAAAACATCTGTCATGCCTTAGGTAGTACAGTGAAGTGCATAGAGCATGCATGAGCTTAGAATTCAAAATATCTTCAGTTTATTCCATCATTTATAGGCAATGTTACTTTGGGAAGATTTCTTTATATCTCTCTGCTTCAGTTTTCTCATCTCTGTATTTAGAGGGTTATGTAGATTAACTGAGAAATGTATGTAAAATGCTTGATAATATGTTTGTCTCTTTTCTTCTTGGTAAATAGAAGTAAATAGAATCTTTCTCAAAAGTCAATTTTAAAAATTCAGAGGCCAAGAATTATTTTTCCTTTGTGAATCAATAAGAGCGAGTTTCTGTGAGAGACAACTTATCGGTATAAACATACTATATACACACGCACACACAAACGCACTTCTTTGTAAAAACTGAAAGTAAGCGTGCCCCTCCTACCACCAATTAATTAATTAATTAATTTTCTAAATCTCCCCCCCCCCCTTTTTTAAGAGACAGTCTTGCTGTGTCATCCAGGCTAGAGTACAGTGATGTGATCATAGCTCACTATAACCTCCAACTCCTGGGCTCAAACAGTCCTCCCACTTCAGCCTCCTGAGTAGCTAGCACTACAGGCACGTCCCACCACATCTGGCTAATTTTTAAAATTTTTGTATTGGCAGGGATCTTGCGATGTTGCCCAAGTGGTCTTGGACTCCTGGCCTCAGGCATTCCTCCCACCTTAGCCTCCCAGAGTGCTGGGATTACAGGCATGAGCCATTGCACTCGGCCCATTTCGTTTTATATTGGAAAATTATCCTTTTGCTTGTTTTTCTGTTATCCAAAATGTATTCTCTTTGGTCATGTTTCTAAATAGCTCTTCCTAAAAACCAAAGCTCAGTTTTAATTTAGAAAAGTAAAGCTTACCTGATTTTCACCATATTCATCTTAGTGTAGCAAACTGTCCTGCAAATATCTTAAGGTGATGGGATTTTATTGTGAAAGCTTGTCCCAGGTTCCTCTAGTTCTCAGTCCCTTGTTGCATAAGGCATGGAGAGTATCTGAAAGTTTTATCTAAGCCACTGTTGTCATGTTCCCTTCCAGCTAAACTGTCAGCAGTTGTTAGGATATACTGGTTTATGCTTTGTCTCATTTTGACATCTCCTTTCACCCCTTAATGAAGAAAGAATAATTAAGCAGAAAAATACCAACAAAAAGAGAGAAAAAAAATGAGACTCATACCTAAAATCTAATTATTCCCCAAATCATCATGACTTTTCTATACTAACATACCTCTTCTCTGCTTGCATCCCTTATTTATAGAAATACTTCCATTAGTGAATCTCCTGAGAACAAGGTACTTCTGTATGACAGAATTCCTGATTTGATAGATTGAAGCCAGATATCTCAGACTGTGATAATAATGATAATTGCAGTTAATATTTTAAAACAGTATTTACTATGTGCCATGTACCGCTGTAAGCATTTTGCTTGTATTATCTCATTTGATTCTCACAATAACCCAGTAAGATAGGCAAAGCTATCCATTTTAGGGATGAGGAAACTGAGACCAAAGAAATTATTTACCCAGTGTCACCACAGCTAGTAAATGCCAAAGCTAGGATTTTAATCCAGGCAGTCTGAAATTTTTTTTTTTCCTTAGGGCCATGGTGTTTTATTATGAAAATAGAATAAAAATTTTGAAAAATAAATAAATCCAGGCAGTCTGACTCTACAGTCTGTGCACTTAACCACAGGTCTATATTACTTCTTCTTTGTCTTTTTCATGGGAGAAAAAACATGATTCTAGTTAGTGGTGAAGTCTACAGTTTCTTTGCTATCCTCAGCTCTTTTCTTTCTTATATGACCTTTTTTTCCTGGTGACAGTGATCCCTACCACTTGATCCTGATGTTCTCTTGCTTTTGTTAGCTGACATAGGAGAATGTCTGATAGATTGCATAGTTAGGTTTATTAAATCAGTAAATATTTATTAAAACATTGGAAATTACACAAATTGATTGAAACTCACTTCTTACCATCTGTCAACCATGACCTGACACTTAGTAGGCCTCAATATACTGTTAGTTTCTCCATCCTCTCCCAAAGATGTGTGACTAGGCCCCACTTGGCCCAGTGATTAATGGAAACTTAGTTAAGCTCAGTATTATCTTGCCAGACTTTTGCATTTTTGTCATTTTTTTTCTTCAATGTGGAATGAAAATGTTTTCTCCCCTTGTTTAAAGGAATTTCAGGCATCAGCAATTAAGTCAGATGTAAACTGGAGAGGGAAGTCCATGCATAAGTGTGGTGGGGGGGCAGATGGGCTTACTTGAATAAAGGTAAGGTAAATTTTATTCAATTTTGTGAGGGTGCTTTACGGGCCTGGTAGTTAGATGGGAGGCACTTGTAGGCACTGCTTCGTTGTCTGGCCCAGGCTGTCCTTGCTGAAGTTTCTGGAAGGCATATTGCTGCTGCTGAAGCCAGAGAAATCTGTGCTACTGGCTAGAACTTAATGGTCTCTAGAGCCCAGTCTCATTTGATGCCCAGGTCTGCTAGCAGCCCCTCCTTCCAGGCCTCTTCCTGACCCTCCTGTCTGAATATTCCTGTTCTCTCTTTTCTTGCTTCTAAGATTTCCTGATCTTACTATTTTTTCTTTTGCTTTTTCTTTTTGTTTTTTTATGGAATGCTTCACAAATTTGCGTGTCATCCTTGCTCAGGGGCCATGCTAATCTTCTCTGTACCATTCCAATTTTAGTATATGCGCTGCCGAAGGGAGCACATCTTATTATTTTTTTAACCATAGTTTTACTGTCTTGTCTCCACCACCTTTTTTCTTTAAAAACAGCTTCATTTCCTCTGGATGCATAACATCCTTCCTCCATCCTAATAGCCTAGGAGGTAGGTTGTCGGGGTCTTCCTTTTACAAATGAAGAAACAAAAGCACAGAGAGAGACTAAGTGCTCAAATCCTGGCAGTCTAGCTTCAAAGTCTGGGCTCTTGACCACTGTGCTGCCTGCCTCTCACAAGTAACACGAGATGGTAAATCAAGGGGAGAATAAGGTTACCTATTTTTTATTATTAACGTTTTTCTTCGAAGAACGTAAAAAAATTGATGTTCCAATCATCTATTGTTGTAACAAACCACCCCAAAACTTAGGGCTTAGAATAATTATAGTCATTTATTTGGATCAGGAAACTGCAATTTGGGCAGAGCTTGGTGAGGACAGCTTATCTCTGTTTCCCATTGTGTTAGGTGGGGTAGTTGGGTAGTTCAGCTAGAGATGACTAGTCTTCTACTAACTAGTCAGCCTCCTAGATGGCTATCTCACATGGCTGGTAAATTGGTTCTGGTTCTTGGTTCTTCTCCATGGGTTGCTTGGGATGCCACAAAGTATGGTAACCGGGACCCAAGAATGAGCATCTTAAGAAATGGGAAGTGGAAGATACCAGTTTCTTAAGGCCTGGGACTTAAAACTGACATAGTATCACTTCTACCGTATTCTGTTTAGAATAGAGGCACAGAGCCCAGGTCTCAGGGACATAAACCCTACTTCTTGATGGAAGGAGTGTCAAAGAAATTAGGGGCTATGTCTTAGAACTGCCATGATTGATAGCTTTTAGAAAGGGATCAGTCACTTGAGATAATGTGATTTTGGGTTTAATGCTTGCCTTTGGTTTAGCATTAGCTTTACATCTTTTCTGAATGAATTTAAGCTTGAGGAAATCTTTTTCTGAATAGGGCTGATCTCTGCCAGTACCAAGTAGCTACTTGGTAGCTCCTTATATTTAAGCTACTTGAAGCTACTTGGTAGCTCCTTATATTTAAAAAAATGCCAGTCTAATTTAATTTCCTGGAAAAATCCCAACAGGACATAGTCTCTACCAGGATTAAGAAGTTAATCTGTGGCCGGGCGTGGTGGCTCACGCCTGTAATCCCAGCGCTCTGGGAGGCCGAGGCGGGCAGATCGCTCAAGGTCAGGAGTTCGAAACCAGCCTGAGCAAGAGCAAGACCCCATCTCTACTAAAAATACAAAGAAATTAATTGGCCAACTAAATATATATAGAAAAAATTAGCCGGGCATGGTGGCACATGCCTGTAGTCCCAGCTACTCGGGAGGCTGAGGCAGAAGGATTGCTTGGGCGCAGGAGTGTGAGGTTGCTGTGAGCTAGGCTGATGCCACGGCACTCTAGCCCAGGCAACACAGTGAGACTCTGTCTCAAAAAAAAAAAAAAAAAAATTAATTTGTTTTTAACTAGGATCTTTGAAATCTTGTCAGTTCCTTCATGTATTGAGACAAAATGCACAAACCCAGGGAGAATGTAGCCTGGCTGTGGCTTTATATTTTGCTAAAATGATTCCCTCAAGGGATACAGTGTATAGTTCTCTCACGTTGAAGCTTGGCTCTTGTTACAGATGTGGCCAGAAGAGTTTTCCCCACAGACCCTTTATTATCGACTTGGGCTCTGAGATAAGCCAGCCGGTTTCCTAAGTAGATCTCTAGGGTTCTGTACCCTGGCTTTTAGATTGTTTGTAGAGGGAGGATTACATGAAGTGATGAAGATATTTCTGCTTTGGGATATTCACATATAAGGACTATTCCTCTCAGACAACCTAAGAACATTTCTTAGAGTTTTTTCTTCCGTATCTCTCCGTCTTAAAACTACTTTCTGAAATGTAAGGACAGTTCTCCTGATTATCTTCAGTCTTTTTTCTTTAAATGAAGCTGATCATTTCATTCAACCCTTATTCCACTCAGATGGTATTTACAATACTTGGTATTGTAGGGAATGCAAATTTTAAGAAAAAGCAAGAGCAGAACCTTCACCTCAATGTCAAATAAGCAGTTTATAAATTAATGTAAGAAAAATCCAGACTGCTGTGGAGAAAGGAAAGGTTACTTCTAGATGAGAGATTGCTGAAATCCTTACCTCAAGTAGGGCTGGAAAGGACAGTTCAGGTGGGGCAAACAAGCAAGAACCAAAGATATGGAGGTAGAAAAAAATACAAAGAACAGCAAGTACTGAGTTTGGGTCGGGTTAATAGAGACAGAGAGTATAGTCAGAGAGAATCCCAGAAAAGTAGAATGTTCTTTTGGACAGTGTGGTCTTATGATATATATATATTTGTCCATGGTTCTTGGCTCATAACTCCCATAGTCCTTGTTATAATGTTGGGGTGCTTTAGGCCTCAGGAGCAGGCCTCAAGAGATAGAATCTCTCTCTCTCTGACCTTCTCCTATCTTCCTTTCACCTGCCCAAGGCAGGACTCTAATCTGATCGTGGGACAAAAGACTCTCAATCTAGAGAGGGTCCTGCCCCATATTCTGGAGGAAGGAAGGCTGCACAGAAAGGCCAGGAAGAATCTGAACAGACAGGCCTTGCTTTTTTCTTTTTCTTTAATCTCTTAATGCAATGATTCATATGAATAGATGTTCTTACATTAAGTTTTTTTTGCATTCTTTGGATAAACTTTACATGATTGTATTTATATATATTTATATATATCAAATTGCTCATTGTTAATGTATAGAAGCAGAACTGATTTTGCATGTTAATTTTGTATTCTACAAATTTGGTGAATTCATTTATTCTAATAGTTTTCTTATGTGAAATCTTTAAGATTTTCTACATGTAAAATCATGTCATTTGTGAACAGAGGTAATTTTACTTATTTCTGATTTGAATGCCTTTTCCTTTTTTTCATGAATCCTTTTCTTTTTCTTGCCTAATGGCTCTGACTAGCATTTGCAGTATTATGTTGAATAGAAATGGTGAAAGTGGGCATCCTTGTCTTGTTCCTGATCTTAAAGGAAGGGCTTTCAATTTTTCACCATTGAGTATTATGTTAGCTGTGGGGTTTTCACATGTGGCTTTTGTTATGTAATGGCAATTTTCTTCTATTCCCAGTTTTTTCTTTTTCTTTTTTTTTTTTTCTTTTTTTTTTTTTTTTGAGGAAGAGTCTCATTCTTTTGCCTGGGCAAGAGTGCCATGGCGTCAGCCCTAGCTCACAGCAACCTCAAACTCGTGGGCTCAAGCCATCCTTCTGCCTCAGCCTCCCGAGTAGCTGGGACTACAGGCATGCACCACCATGCCTGGCTAATTTTTTCTATATATATATATATATTTTTTTTTTTTAGTTGTCCAATTAATTCCTTTCTATTTTTAGTAGAGATGGGGTCTCGCTCTTGCTCAGGCTGGCCTCGAACTCCTGACCTTGAGCGATCCTCCCACCTCGGCCGCTCAGAGTGCTAAGATTACAGGCGTGAGTCACCACGCCTGGCCAGTTTTTGTTGTTTTTTAAAAAGTTTTTTGAAACAGAATCTCATTCTGTTACCCAGGCTGAAGTACAGTGGTGTGATCATAGCTCACTGTAACCTCAAACTCTGGGCTCAAGCAATTCTTCTGTTTTAGCTTCCCAAGTAGCTGTGACTATAGGTGCATGCCACAATGCCTGGCTAAGTTTTAAAATTTATTTGTAGGGGTGGGGTCTCACAATATTGCCCAGGTTGGTCTTGAACCCCTGGTTTCAAGCAATCCTCCTGCCTTGGCCTCTCAAAGTGCTGGGATTACAGGCATGAACCAGCATGCCCATTTCCAAAATAGTTTTTAATTTCTCTTTTGATTTAATCTTTCACCCATTGGTTATTCAAGAGTTTGTTGTTTAATTTCCACATCTTTAAAATTTTCCATGTTTTTTTCTGCCATTAACTTCTAATTTTATTCCGTTGTAGTCTGAAAATATACTTAGTATGATTTTAATCTTTATAAATTTAGTATGACTTGTTTTGTGACCTAACATCTGACCTATCTTAAAGAATGTTCAGCGTGTGCTTGAGAAGAATATGTATTCTGCTCTCGTTTGGTAAAATGTTCTGTATACACCTGTTAGGTCTATTTCGTCTGTAGAATTGTTCAAGTCTTCTGTTTCCTTATTGATCTTCTGTCTTGATGTTCTATCCATTATTGAAAGTGGGATATTGAAATCTCTTACTGTTATTATGTTGCTATCTATTTCTCCCTTTGGTTCTGTCAGTGTTTGCTTTATATATTTGGGTGCTCTGATACTGGTTGCATATATAATTGCTCCATCTTCTTGGTGAGTTGACCCCTTATTACTATATAATGTTATTCTTGTCTCTTTTGACAGTTTTTACTTAAAAGTCTGTTTTTTCTGAAATAGTACGGCCACCCCTGCTCTCTTGTGGTTACCATTTACACAGAATATCTTGTTCTATCCTTTTACTTTCTGCCTATTTGTGTCTTCAAATTGAAAGTGAGTCTACTATAGGCAGCATAGAGGTAGGTCTTTCCTGTCTATAAGCTATATAAGCTTCATTGTTCCTCCTTTTCTCTCCTGCTGTCTTTTTCTTTCATTGATTTTTTTCAGTCAGACATGCTTTCATTCCTTTATCATTTTCTTTCTTTCCTTCCTTCCTCTCCCTCTCCCCTCCCTCTCTCTCCTCTCCCCTCCCTGTCTCTCTCTTCCTCCCTCTCCTTCCCCTCCCCCTCTCTCCTCCTTTCCCCCGCCCCCTCATCTCCCTCTCTCCTTCCCTTCCTCTCTCTCTCTCCCCCTCCCTCCCTCTCTCTTTCCCTCTCTCTCTACCCCCTCCCTCCCTTTCTCCCAGGCTAGTGCTGTGGTATCAGCCTAGATCACAGCAACCTCAATCTCCTGAGCTCAAAGTATCCTCCTGCCTCAGCCCCAAGAGTAGCTGGGACTACAGGCATGCCCCACCACACTTGGCTGATTTTTCTACTTTTTGTAGAGACAGGGTCTCACTCTTGTTCAGGCTGGTCTGAAACTCCTGACTTCCAGCAATCTTCTCACCTTGGCCTCCCAAAGTGCTAAGATTACATACCTGGCCCGTTTATCATTTCCTTTTGTGTATCTTCTATACATATTTTCTTGGTGGTTACCATGGCACTTATCTTTTTGTTATAATAATCTGTTTTGAGCTGTTAACAACTTGATGTGGCCAGGTGTGGTGGCTCACACCTGTAATCCTAGCACACTGGGAGGCTGAGGGGGGAGGCTACTTGGGAGGCTGAAGCAGGAAGATTGCTTGAGCCCCCCAGGAGTTTGAGGTTGCTGTGAGCTAGGCTGGTGCCATGGCACTCTAGCCCAGGCAACAAAGTGAGACTCTGTCTCAAAAAAGAAAAACTTAATGTCAGTCACATACAAATACTCTACACTTTTACTTCTCTCACACACACATACGTTATATTATCGATATCACAAATTATGTCTTTTTATGTGGTGAATACTTTTTATATTTTTGTATACTTATTTTTTATACTTTTATCCTTTAGCTTCTATACCAGAAATAAAGCTGTAAGACAAATCTAATGGTGATAAACTTCCTTAGTTTTTGTTTATCTGGGAAAGACTTTATTTCCCCTATGTTTTTGAAAGACAATGTTGCTGGGTATAATACTCTTGGTTGACAGTATTTTTTTTTCCAGCACTTTATATTGTCCCCATTCTCTTCTGGCTTACAGGATGTCTGCTGAGAAATCTGCTGACAGTCTTATACTTGTTTCCTTGTATGTGATAAGTTGCTTTTTTCCTTCTTGGTTTCAAAATTCTTTCTCTGTCTTTGACTTTTGACAATTTTGGTTATACTGTGTCTCAATGTGGATTTCTAAGGTTTATCCAGTTGAAGTCCATCGGCTTCTTCAGTCTGGATATACATTTCCTTCCCCAGATTTGGGAAGTTTTCAGCCGTTGTATCTTCAAATAAACATTCTGTTCCTTTCTCTTTCTCTCTCATCTCCTTTTGGGACTTTCATAATGTATAAATTGGTCTATTTGTGGTGTCCCATAAGTCCCTTATGCTTTCTTTAGCCTTTCCATTCTTCTTTCTTATTTGTTTTGGAAACAGAGTCTTGCTATGTCACCGTGGCTAGAGTGCAGTGGTGTTGTTGTAGCTCACTGCAACCTCAAACTCCTGGGCTCAAATGATCCTCTTGCCTCAGCCTCCCCAGTAGCTGGGTCTACAGGTGTGTACCACGACACCTATCTAATTTTTCTATTCTTAGTAGAGATGGGGTCTTGCTGTTGCTCAGGCTGGTTTTGAACTCCTCAGTGCTAGGATTACAGGTATGAGCCACCACAGCTAGCTGTTCTTCATTCTTATTGTTCCTCTGACTGTATAATTTCAAATAACTTGTCTTTGGGTTTGTTGATCCTTTTGCTTGATCAAGTCTGCTTTTGAAACCCTTTAGTGAAGTTTTCAGTGCTGTTATTATATTCTTCAGCTCCCAAAGCTTTCCACAAAGAATAGTGGAGAGCAGCTTGCTGTGGGCAACATGACTTGTTCTTTTTTTATATTTTCAGTCTTTTTGTTGATGTTCTTACTTTGTTCGTGCATTATTTTCTTGAATTCATAGAGCGTCTTCATGAGTTACTTTGAATACTTTGTTAGGTAATTTATATACCTCTGTTTCTTTAGGATTGGTTTATGGAGGTTTATTTTGATCCTTTGTTTGATTCATGTTTCTCTATTTCTTCATGTATCTTGTAACTCTGTGATGGCATCTGTACATTTGAATAAATGGCAACTTCTCCCAGTTTTCATGGACTAGCAATGTACAGGGGAAAATCATGTTCAATCACTGTCACAAATCAGCCCAGCTAGATATTTTGGGGACCTCTGAAACCTTTTTGGCCAATGTAATTTCTCTGGACCTCTGCCTATATTTTCTCTATTATGGAGAGGCTTGCTGATTCCTTTTTCAGGAGCTTGTAATTTCTGGCTCCCTCTAGTGTCTGTCTACAGCACTGCAAGTTCTCTGGTTCTACAGCAGGAAGCCATCCCCCCTCTCTCATTTTTCAGTGACCACCAGGCATCCAAAGTATGCCAGTTCCCCAAATCAGGCGAGCAGCTTTCTTAAAAGCTGGAGAGCTTGATGCACATTCTGTTTCTCTCCCTCCCTCCTGAGGTTGAAATTTCAAGTGGTGCCCTTCTCCCAATGTCATGAAGTCATGCTGCCCATAGCAAGCTGCTCTCTATTCTTTGTTCTCAGCAGCCCCCAGGCATCCAAAGTATGTTGCTTCCATCAGCACTCCAAGTGAGACAAGACAGAAACCAGTCTCTCAGGCAGTCCTCTGAAGAGCCAGAACACTAGATGCACACTTTGCTCTTCTGCTCTTCTTCCCTCCAGGATGTTCTAGCCTGGCACTGAGCTGTACTGGTATGGGGGAGGGGCTGGTGGGGATAAAGTTAACTTGTTCTCACTCATTTCAATTTGCTGTGCTTGGCTTTGTGCTCACCTGGGGTATTGCAATTTCTTAACTGGATTATGGAATTGTCATAAAGTTATTTTATTCTGTATATCATTGTTAAATTAGTGTTTCTGTGGGAGAACAAGGCCTGAGAATTCCTGTTCTCCAGTCTTGTTGGCATCACACTCTTTCCCGTGTTTCTTTAGACTGTTGGCTCAGAGGTGAAATGACTTCAGAAACCCACCCACATATTTATTATGATCGTGCGTGTTTGCCACTTTACAATGAAAGACATTTTGAGGCCACACTAAATATAAATAATCATCTTTTGGAAAAGCCACGTTCAGTTCCACACTTTTTTCCTTTTTTTGTCTTGAAAAGTCTGGCTTTTTAGAATGGAGACAAAGTTGAGTCTGGTAATAGGGATATATGCTGACTTTTATACTTACAATTCCAATTTCTAGAGTATATGATGTATTGACAGATTTGAAACTATAAAGAGAAAGGCTTAAACTTTCCACATATGAAGTTCTCCAAGCAAAATAGTGTATTCATAACCATAATGTTCTTTCAGGATTATAATGTCTATTTTTAAATTCTTTAAATACTTAATAGTAATCAAATCAATGCAGACTCTCATATTCAAGGTTTAGGTGGTAACAGTAATAGTCACATTAATTATGTCAAATATGATAAATTTTCTATGTGTCTAGAGTCAGAACATAAAATAGAAATGTTCTGTTATAGCTATAAATGGTTAAGAATATATAGACTCTAAAATCAGAATGCCTGGGTTTGAGTCCTGGTTCTACTGGTGAACAGGGTCAAGTTATTTAGCCATTTTTTATCTTATTTTTTCTTTTTTGCCTCATTCTCCTCACCTATAAAATGGGTATGATGTTAATAGCACCTACCTCATGTTTTGTGAGAATTGAATGAGATTATTTATAGATAGATACAAAATATTTAGAACAGTGCCTAGAATATAGTTAAGTGCTTAATCCTTGTTAGCTGTTATTATTTAGAAAAGAACAATTGTGATAAGGTTGCTTTTTTTTTTCAAGCTAGTAGCTGTTAGGTATCATGTTGTATTTTTAAAAGATGAAATGATCTTTCTACTTCATTTACAGAGTTGAAACTGTGGGACAGCCAGACAGAAGAGACAGCATAGGAGTGTGTGCAGAAAAACAGAATGGATATGAGTCTTTGCAGCGGGATCAAGCTGTGTGCATTAGTACCAATGGTAAGAGATAAATGTCATTCTCCTTGAAATATATGAATTACTGCAGTAAGATATGAATCTGTCCCAGTGTCACATGTTTATAGTAGGAGATGAGAGGGTTTAGATCTTAATGATGCGATTTATTTTGCTACCATGAGCCAGCAGTGGCCTACAACAGATCATTTAACCTATATCTCTAGTACTCTTTGGTGCCTTACTCCATGGTAATCATGCTTTTAAAAATCACTACCTACTAAGAGTTTGGATAGTGAAAGAAAAAAAAAATCACTACCAAGACATGTTAATATTTTGTGGTGTGGGGCGAAGCATTAGGTGGAACAAGATTCTTGTTTATTCCATATGAAACAATCTTATTATTTCACAGGATGTCATTTTATAATTGTGTCAGGTTTCTTTTGATGCTCTTGATAAGGGAAACTCTTAGTCTCTATTGGAAAAGAATAGTACCCTCTACCAAAACTACAAAATGTGATTAAGGTTTTAGCTTCTTCTCCTGCCATGGGGATGAGGGTTAATTAATGTATTTAAATGCGTTATCTGTATCCTGTTGGCATTCCAAAGTGTCTTTTAAAATCTGAATCAGGATATTAGTTGTGTTACCAGTAAGAGAAGCTATTTCTGTTCTCTTAGCTATTGCTCACATGTAAATGACTCTTTAACATTTTAGGTGCAGTTTTTGTAAATGGAAAAGAAATGACTAATCAGTTGCCTGCAGTTACTTCTGGATCCACTGTAACATTTGACGTTGAAGCTGTGACTCTAGGAACCACCAATAATAACGAAGGTGGAAACTTCAAGCTTCGAGTAACTATTAGCTCAAATAACAGAGAAGTGGTTTTTGATTGGTTACTTGATCAATCTTGTGGTTCTCTTTACTTTGGATGCTCATTTTTCTATCCTGGGTGGAAAGTGTTAGTGTTTTAGATTTTTGGATGCTTGGCTTTGTTTTCAGGGTTGAATGTAGCTGTCCTCAGCTCAGTTTAGTTGTAACTGATAGAAAATAGTTTATTTCATCTCTCAGGCCATTGGAAATAGAAAGTGTTTACTGATTCCTTTTGTAATATTTTAACAATAAGTGACTTAAATGTTGTGGACAAAACCATAATTCAGTTAATTTTGTTCTTAGCATATTTTTAATTGAAATATCTCACAATAAAAATCAAATTGGAGGCCAGGCGCAGTGGCTCACACCTATAATCCTAGCACTCTGGGAGGCTGAGGTGGGTGGATTGCTCAAGGTCAGGAGTTCGAAACCAGCCTGAGCAAGAGCGAGACCCCATCTCTACTAAAAATACAAAGAAATTAATTGGCCAACTAAAAATATATATATAGAAAAAATTAGTCGGAAATGGTGGTATATGCCTGTAGTCCCAGCTACTCGGCAGGCTGAGGCAGAAGGATTGCTTGAGCCCAGGAGTGTGAGGTTGCTGTGAGCTAGGCTGATGCCATGGCACTCTAGCCCGGGCAAGAAAGTGAGACTCTGTCTCCAAAAAAAAAAAAATCAAATTGGCTTTAAAAGTACGAGAAGATATATAGAAAGGCCTATACCTGTCCACTGTACTTTTTTTTTTTTTTCTTTTTCTTTTTCTTGGTAGAGATGGGATCTCACTATTGCTCAATCTGGTCTCAAACTCCTGGGCTCAGGTAGTCCTCCCGCCTCAGCCTCCCAAAGTGCTAGGATTACAGGCGTGAGCCAGTGTGCCCGGCCTGTACTTCTTAAAATTGGTTACTAGAACAAAAACTTAATGTGTTATTTATTAAATCATCATCAAGATCCAAGGCCATGTAAAACTTCAGAATAAAACAACAGGAATAGACCAGGTAGAAGCCAGAGTTCTGTAGTATACATTTATTTACTCATGTGCTTTCCACATGAGTATGTTAACTGTGCTCTCCATGTTCAGGTATTTGTAAGCAGTATTGACTTTTATCCCATGTTTAATAATCTTTTCTTTTTCTTTCTTTTTTCTTTTTTGGAGACAAGGTCTCACTCTGTCACCCAGGCTGGAGTGCAGTGGCCTGATCATAGATTATTGCATTCTCAAACTCCTGAGCTCAAGCCATCCTCCTGCCTCATCCTCCTAAGTAGCTAGGGCTACAAGTGCACGCCACCACACTTGGCTAATTTTTCTTGTCTTTTGTAGAGATGGGATTTCACTTTGTTCCTCAGGCCAGTCTTAAACTCCTGGGCTCAAGTAATCCTCCAATGTCTGTCTCCCAAAGTGCTGGGATTATAGGTGTGAGTCACTGCACCTGGCCCATATTCAATAACCTTTAAGTCTGCAAAAGTATTATTATTTTTACAATTTTTAAAACACCTGAGCAAATGTCTATATGTGTGTGTATATGTATATATATATGTATACATACATACATACACACGTGTGTGTGCATATATATTTTTGAGACAGGGTCTCGCTTTGTTGCTTGGGCTAGAGTGCAGTGATGTCATCATAGCTCACAGTAACCTCAAACTCTTGGGCTCCAGTGATCTTCCTGCCTCAGCCTTCCAGGTAGCTGGGACTACAGGTGTACATGACTACGCCAAGCTGATTTTTCTGTTTCTTATAGAGACGGGGTCTTGCTTTTGCTCAGGGTAGACTGGAACTCCTGGCTTCAAGCATTTCTCCCACCTCAGCCTCCCAGAGTATTAGGATTACAGGTGTACACAACCACACCAGGCTAATTTTTAAAATTTTTATAGAAACAGGAATTCTTCCTGTGTTGCTCAGGCTGATCTCAAACTCCTGGCCCTAAGTGATCCTCCCACCTCGGCCTCCCAAAAGTGTTAGGATTACAGCCACTGCGCCCAGCCCATAATAGGCAAGTGTTATCTTTTGTTCTTTCCTTGCAATTTGATTCAAGATAGGCTAGAGGATTTTTACAGGGTAAAACTACTTATAGAAGTAGTATGCACAGCAGTGTTAGCCATTTCTCATTTATGTAATATGCACATGTACATTCCAGCCTCAGTGATATGTGTTACTGTTTGTAGGGTATGAGCTACAGTCCAGTTTAACGCCAGTTTGATGAATGGTCTTTTAGTGGACAAAAAATATATACGGTAAATACTTAACCTATTTTTTTGAAAACATAAGTTTGTATAAAATATTTATTTGAAGGACTTAATATGTAAAAATAATGGTCTTAACTTGCTATGCCAGCTACAGATTTTTTTTAATGTGAATTTTTTTTCTTTTTTTCATTTTACTGGTAGTAGAAAAAGAAAAGCAAGTGTGTTATTTTTGTAAGATAACTTATTTGGGGATTCGTGTTCCCTGTGAGACAATCATGACCTTTTCCCCTTGTCTTCTTATATAAGTAGCCTTTCACTTGTTTAGTGATTGTTAAGATGTTCTAGAATGTAGATGCCTTGTCCAGCCATCTGAATCAAAATAAAAAACTAAAAGTTCAATGTGTGTATTTTTTTCTTACGTGAGATTTGATGAATCCAATTTTAATCTACTTTTCATTAGAAGGGAAAAGGGGTTTCTTGTTGCTCCAGGCATTTTAATTAGATATCATTGTAACGTGTGAAAGGTTACTTGTACTTTCTTATATTCTGTGTGTCTGATGCCGAACATAGTGCCTGACATATAACATGTGTACGATAAATGTTGGATTGAATGAGTGTAGATGAATTTTCTCCAGAACCTCTTCATCCCATCCTTTCATTCATGAAATATTTGTTGAACGTATTTATTTTTGTCCTCTATAGGAAAATGACATCTTGAATTTATACCTGGAGAATCTGCCTTTTCACAGAAATGACTTAAACCTAACTTAATTCTAGATAGGGGTGGGTTGTAATATTTTGAACTCTGAAACTAATTTAAATACTGATTTTTTTCTTCTAACTGTGAACTGAAGATTTTTTTTTGTTTTTTTGAGACAGAGTCTCACTCTGTTGCCCAGGCTAGAGTGCCCGTGGCATCAGTCTAGCTCACAGCAACCTCAAACTCCTGGGCTCAAGCAAATCCTTCTGCTTCAGCCTCCCAAGTAGCTGGGACTACGGGCATGTGCCACCATGCCCGGCTAATTTTTTCTATATATTTTTAGTTGGCCAATTAATTTCTTTCTATTTTTTGGTAGAGATGGGGTCTCACTCTTGCTCAGGCTGGTTTTGAACTCCTGACCTTGAGCGATCCTCCCACCTCGGCCTCCCAGAGTGCTAGGATTACAGGCGTGAGCCACAGCACCCAGCCTGAACTGAAGGTTTTTAAAAGAAAACCAACTCATTCTGTTCAAATAGGTAAAAAAAAAAACCTCATATTCTGAAACCATGTGCTTGGAGGGAAGAGAGAGTTCGGGTGATGATATGATAATAAGAATTGATATTTATTGAGTCCCTACCATGTGCCAGGCAAAATGCTAAATTTTCAAAATACAGTGATTATCTCATTTAGTCTACATTATACTTATGATGTTGGTATTACTATTATTTCTACTTTACAGGTTAGTAAACTTACAGTCATGGGTAGTCTTGCCAGAACTCTAGCCATACCTGTTCTGCTACGGACCCCCAGCTCTTAACTCTTGTGCTCCTGGGAGGAGTGGACTCTAAGGGGAAAGCCACAGCTGAAGATAATAACTGACAGGGGCATAAATGGTAGAAATGCCTGGCATGTCACTGAGGAAAGACTGATTAAATCTGCCCAAAATGTTCAGAGAGCAAGGTACTCTGTGAGCCAGTTCTTAATAGATGAGAAATTTGATAAGCTCAGAACTAGCACCTGAATCAGAAGGGAAAGAATTTGCAGTCACAGTGGAGGGAAGAACAGGGTGTTTTAGGGCATTCCCCAAGATCATGGTGGTGGGAGTGCCACGTGAGACTGCAGTGAAGGTCTGAGGGTGCAATGGCAGGAGAGATGTCTGCAAGGATCGACTGGCATCACATTGTAAGGTATGTATATCAAGTTAAAGAATTCATATTTAATTCTATAGGTAAAAAGATTTATTTTCAAAAGATGAATTAGAAGAAAATATACTAGTCAGTAGACTGTCATCCTTAAGAGACATTAAACTGTGAAATGAGCCAGTGGCAGTAGGGATGCATATCCAGTAGATGCTTAAATTAGACCTAAAAGGAATTGATGATTGATGTGAAGGTAGGGATGAAGAAGAGAGTTAAACTGAATTTGTAGCTTGACTGTTGGTGACATCCATAATTAGAGAAGTAGTATTCCCACTGTGCTTTCACTGAAGTAGAAAATTATGTTTAGTTTTGACTTGTGCTCTTTCAGAAGGACATTAGCAAATGTAATTTGTTTAAATAAGAGTATGGAAAAATCTGATGTTTTCTCTGTACCATAATATTTTAGGTTAAATATGAAATATCTGATTTCAAATCAAAAGTTTAGTTTATTGCAGGGAGTGGCAGGCCCATGAGGAGATTAGCTACTTCTCCCCCACTGAGCCAAGTCCCTTTGATAGGGGTCGCCACAGAGGATAAGAAAATTGATAGGAAATAGAATAAAAGAATACACAGAGACTAAGGTATAATTTATAGTTTTATATAAAAAGATCAGCATAATCACAGTGGGGTACTCAGGAGTCTAAACGATATCTCTGTGAATGGTCTAGCAATATGATTAGATTCACATAGGTTTTTATAATCACATATCAATTACCAGTTGTCAGGGTAACATTTGCATATCAGGGAATGCAGTTGCTAGGGGAGATAGGTAGTGGGTCACGGTCAAAAGTCCTCTCAAAGGGCTTCTAACAAGTTCTAATCTATCTAGGTGAACAAACAGGTACAAAGTCTTTCAAGGACTAATTTCTAAGTTCTAAGAGTTAGTCATCAATTAACAAAGGTATAACAAAAGAGGTCTAGTGACTCTATATTTCTTTGATCTAATTATTGTGGACTTAAACGTAGACAGTCAGGAGAGAGCAGGAAACCCATCTCTGTAAAACAGGTTGTTTATAACCACAGGGACATGTCTCTGGGCAAAGGGCACTCATTGTCTAAGGCTCCCATCCTGTGGGCCATATTTACCTTGTCTTACCTTTCAAGACACACAGAGGCTCACAGATTTTGAGATGCTGGGAAGCCTTCTTGGAAAACATGCCTACTGGAGATTTAAGAGCTCTCCCAAGGCAGCCTCTGATAAGAGAACTAATGAGTTCACAAATTTCTTCAGGGCAAAACCCTGCAAACTCCTGTTTCTGTCTTTAATATAGCAATATTGGGTGATACAATAAAATAATGATCTTATGAGCCACATTTCATTAATTCCTCATATTTCTCAACATTTTATTATATCTCAAGAAAGCAGTACAATTAATCAAAGTATGTGCCTAAACTGTCGACACAGTTTTGCCATTGTAATGGTAGCTTGCTTATGCCAGCAGCAAAGAAGCCTGGAGAGCAAGTGGCAATGAGATCACGAAAGGCATTTTACACAGTTTGTTGAGAATTGAATATTTTTCCTTGCAAGAAGTGGTCCAAAGCCTGAAAGAAGTGGTAGTCAGTTGGAGCAAGGTCTGGTGAATACAATGGATGACAGAGAGTTCCCAAGTCCAGCTTCTGTAGTTTGAGCAGCATTGTCTTTTGTGACAAGTGGTCTTGCAAGAGGATTAACTTGTCTCTGTTGACCAATCTCGGCTGCTTAATCACAAGCGTCCTCATCATTTCATCCAAGTGGTTGCAGTAGACATCCACTGTAATCTATTGACCAGGTTTCATGAAGCTGTAGTGGATAATACCAGTACTGGACACCAAACAGACACCATCAGCCTTTTTTTGATGGATATATGGTTTTGGACTGTGTTTTGGCACTTCATCTTTATCCAACCATTGTGTTGAACACTTGTGATTGTCAAATTCAGTTTTCATGACACATAACAATATGGTGTAGAAATGGTTCACCTTTATGTCATCACAGCAAACAAAGGCAAGCTTCGAGATGATTTCTCTTCTGATGCTCGTTTAATTCATGTGGTACCCATCTATGCAGCTTCTTTACCTTGCTGATTTATTTCAAATGGTCCAGTGTTGCTGGAATAGTAATGTCAAACCTTGCTGCTAATTGACAAATAGGTTGAGATGGATTTGCTTCCCCTATAGCTTTCAGCTCATCATTATCCACCTTTGTCTCAGGTCACCCACATGGCTCATTTTCAAGATTAAAATCACCAGAATGGAACTTCTCAAGCCATCTATGTACTGTGCGTTCATTAACCACATCCTTCCCAAACATTTTGTTGATATTTCGAGCTGCCTGTGCTGCATTGCTTCCGTAGCGGGACTCATATTCAAAAATAAATAAGAATTTTTTTACTTATCCATCCATGGTTTCACAAAAATTCCTCTAAAAAAAAAATGAAAGATAATCACAAGCCAAAATGTGCATCTGCAAGACTGAGAATGTACCTTCACAATTAAAAAAGTGTCAAAGTGAAATGTTACAGATATCAACCATCAAACTTAGTACTCAAGGAAATCAGACGTTCCATACTTAATAACCTAATATATTTGCTACTATAGTGAACAGAATTCTATTTGCTCCATATTTTTTCTCTCCCCCCCAAATATTCTGTATATACTGCAAAAAGTTTACTCTTAAGTACTCCCATTTTCTTTGTTCCCCTCTTTCTCCACATATAACAATCGATTTTGCCATAGGTTTCTTTGTTTTTCCTTGCCTCTTCGGATATATTCAGTTATTCACTAAAATGTACTAGCTGGAGTCTATAAAGTTTGCAGTGGTAGCAGTGTAATTTTTAATATCTTATGATCCACACATCAAAATAGAACAACTAGATAGATAGCAAATGCAAAATCCCATGGACAACATTTACAATAAGACTAGGTGACAAAGTACCCCCACAAATCCCAAAATACAAGCTAGTGGATACAAACCACAAACAACTGCAAGACCTGCATGATCTCAGTGTCTGTGCAGGAGCAAGGAGAAGGGGCAGAGCCTGACAGATGTGAGAACAGGAGAAACCCAAAATAGTCAACAGACACCCACTGGAAAGCACCATGGAACAATTTGAAAATAGCAGCAAAAATTCAAGGGATTTTCCTCTCTGATACCAGGTGAGTGCAATGGACCCATGGTAAGTGTATTTGGGGGTGGGATGGGGGCTCAAGATCACCCTCAGATTCAGTGATTTACCATAAGGATGACAGAACTCAAAAGGATACAGATTAAAATAAGCAATAGAAAATGGCACATAGGGCAGGGGCCAAGAGAGACCAGGTACAAGCTTCCATTTGTCCTCTCCCAGTGGAATCATGTATAGCACTTAACTCTTCAAGCAACAATATTTGACAACACAGAGTAGTATTGTCAATCAGGAAAACTCATCTAAGCCTTGGTTTTTTTTTTTTTTTTTTTTTGATAAAGTGTCTCACTCTGTTAACCAGGCTAGAGTGCTGTGGCGTCAGCCTAGCTCACAGCAACCTCCAACTCCTGGGCTCAAGCAATCCTTCTGCCTCAGCCTCCTGAGTAGCTGCGACTACAGGCATGTGCCACCATGCCTGGCTAATTTTTCTATATATATTTTTAGTTGGCCAATTAATTTCTATTTATAGTAGACACGGGTCTCCCTCTTGCTCAGGCTGGTTTCGAACTCCTGACCTTGAGTGATCTTCCCACCTCGGCCTCCCAGAGTGCTAGGATTACAGGTGTGAGCCACTGCGCCCAGCCTAAGCCTTGGTTTTTATTGGGAATGAGCCATGTAGTCATGGCTGCTTCTCCACGTGTCTGACCTTACTCTCTGGCTTCTCTTGAGGTCAAGCTGGTATCACATGGCTCAAGGCCCCCAAGGAAACAAAGGCACTCTTACTAGGCAGGATATTGCAAGGGCCAAGCCTTTCTTTAGAATGTGAAGGATGTTGGCTGGGCATGGTGGCTCACGCCTGTAATCCTTGTACTCTGGGAAGCCAAGGCGGGCGGATCATTTGAGCTCAGGAGTTTGAGACTAGCGTGAGCAATAGCAAGACCCCATCTCTACTAAAAGTAGAAATTAGCTGGACAACTAAAAATACATAGAAAAAATTAGCTGGCCATGGTGGCACATTCCTGTAGTCCTACTTGGGAGGCTGAGGCAGAAGGATCACTTGAGCCCGGGAGTTTGAGGTTGCTGTGAGCTAGACTGACGCCATGGCACTAGCCCGGGCAACAGAGTGAGACTCTGTCTCAGAAAAAAAAAAAAAAGAAAATGTGAGGGATGCGGACAACCCAGAACTACTTGTTAACCCTTTGCTGCACAGTAAGAAAATCTGAAGGGGCTGGAGAGGTCCAGCTCTTATGAATTCTCAAAGCTAACCTGCTAGACTCTCTTCTAAGATAGGCTGTCACACTGAGGAAAAATTGGTGGGTGTAGAATTAAAATCGAGCAGAATACTTGCCTGGCAGGGGAGATAGTATAATCAAGAAGGTGGGCTGGACGTAGCTGCACATGCCTGTAGTCCCAGCTACTCGGGACTGAGGCAGGAGGATTGCTTGAGCCCAGGAGTTCAAGGCTGCGGTGAGCTATGATTGCACCACTGCACTCCGGCCTGGGTGATGGAGTGAGACCCACATTTCTAAAAAAAAAAAAAAAAGGCAGAAATAACATCCCTATAGACAATGAAAGCACATAAGAAAGACATGTCCACAGAACAGTTAGCTTAAAGGTTTGATCTATTTCAAAGTTAACTAAAAGACATTAAGAAAGTGATACAAGATATGAAAGAACAACATAAATCAGAAATAGACCTAGAAATGTGGTGACAGAATTTGGGAAAGAATTATAAATAAAAGGGTTTAATAAAAAGCATTTCAAAAATGATGATTAAACTAGAAAGAACACAAGAATAAATAAATGAATGTAACAGATAATAGCTTAAAAATTTTTTTAAGATTTTTTTAAAATAGAGGAAAGGATTCAAGAGAAGGTGATGAATATTGAAGATAGGCAAAGACAATAAAACATACAGATAACAGAAGTCTCCACAGAAGAAAACCAAAAAAAAGGGAAATGGAGCAAATGCCAGAAAGTATGACTCAATAAACCTTTCTTGAAATAAAAAGATTTGAAACTATATTGAAAGAACACACGGTATACCTAAGAATTCCAACCCAGAACAACCAACATCAGGTCATATCTCAGTAAAATTACTGGGTTTTAGAGGAAAAAAAACTCTAGGCATTTAGGAAAAAGAGCACATGAGTTATAAGGGAATGAAAATTAGATTATCATTAGAATACTTTCACAGTAGTGAGCTATGAGGACGCCTCCACACTCCACACTCTAGCTTGGGCAACAGAGCAAGATGCTATCTCAGAAAAAAAAAAAAAAAAATATATATATATATATATATATATATACACAAATACAGCCTCTCTTGTTCTCCTTTTATTAATGTTTACATGATATATATTTTCCATCATTTTACTTCCGACTTATCTAACTTATCAGTATCATTATAGTTGAAGTGAGTTTGTTGTAGACAGCATATATCTGGGTCATGTTTGTTTTGTTTTAATCTACTCTGTCGATCTCCATCTTTTAATTGGTCTATTTAGACCATTTACATTTAATGTTATTATTGATATGTTTGGACTTACGCTTGCCATTTTACTCTTTGCTTTCTGTTTGTTCTCTCTGTTTTTGTTTCTCTGCTTTCTTTTTCCTGCATTGTTTTGGATTGCTTGAACAGTTTGTAGAATTCCATTTGATTTATAAGTAGTTTTTTTCTGGGTTTTTTTTTTTTTTTTTTTTAGACAGGATATTGCTTTATTGCCTGGGCCAGAGTGCAGTGACGTCATCATAGCTGACTGCAACCTCAAACTCCTGGGCACAAGTGATCCTCCTGCCTTAGCCTCCTGAGTAGCTGGGACTACAGGTACAGCTAATTTTTTTAAATTTTTTGTAGAGATGAGGTCTCACTTGCTCAGGCTGGTCTCAAACTCCTGGCCTCAAATGATTATCCCACCCTGACCTCCCAAAGTACTAGGATTACAGGTGTGAGCCACTGCACCTGGCCTAATAGTATTTTTAAATGTATTTCTTTATATAGCTTCTTCAGTGGTTTATCTAGGGGTGTCTTTGTGTGTGTATGTATGGGTGTGTGTGTATCTATGTTTTAGTCTACTAGTAGTGTCATTTTACCAGTTCAAGTGAAGTACAGAATCTTTAACTCTCTTTACCCTCCCCCATTTATAACGTAGTTTTCTTAAATATTTTCTCTACATACATTTAGAACCACATCAGACAATGTTACAATTTTTGCTTGTAAACCATAAAAAATATTTTAGAAAACTCAGGAGAATGAAAGCCTTTTGTATTTACTTGTATTTTTGCTTACTGTGTTCCTTCTTCCTTCATGGTGTTTGAGTGTTCCTTCTTTGATTGTTTCCTTTCTGTTCGGAGAACTTCCTTTAACCATTCTTTTAGGATGGGTCTGCTGGTGATAAATTCTCTTAGTTTTCTTTCATCTCAGAATGGCTTGATTTCCCCTTCATTCCCAAAGGATATTTTCACTGAATATAGGATTCTGGGTCAACAATTCTTTTCTTTCATTGCTCAAAAAATATTGTGCCACTTCCTTGAGAAGTCCACTGTCATTCTAATTGCTTTTCTTTGTAGATAAGGTGTCATTTTTCTCTCATTGCTTTCAAGATTTTTTTCCTTAGTTTTCCACAGTTTAATTATGGTCTTTGTGTGGATTTCTTTGGGATTATCCTGTTTGAGTTCCTCAGCTTCTTCAATCTGTAGGTTTATGTTCTTTGCCAAATTTGAGAAGTCTCCATCCATTATTTGAAGTACTTTTGTCAGCCTTGCCCTTTCTTCCTTTTCCTTCTAGCATTGTCATGACACATATTTTAAATCTTTTGTTGTAGTCTCACAGGCAATTTCTTTTTTTCCTCTTCCTTTTTTTTTTTTTTTTTTTTTTTTTTTTTTGAGACAGGGTCTCACTTTATCACCCAGGCTACAGTGCACTGGTGTGTGATCATAGCTCACTGCAACCTTGAACCACTAGGCTCCAGTGATCCCTCCCACCTCAGCCTCCCAAGTAGCTGGGACTACACGCGTGTGCCACCACACCTAGCTATTTTTTTTTTATGTTTGTATATGTGGTGTCTCATCATGTTGCGCAGGCTGGTCTTGATCTCCTGGTCTCAATCAATCCTCCCATCTCAGTCTCCCAAAGTGCTGGGATTACAGACATGAGCCACCATGCGTGGCCACATTTGGTAATTTCTATTGTTCTATCTTCCAGTTTACTATTTCCTCTGTTATTTCACTCTCTCGTTGAGCTCATCCACTGAGCTTTTTATTTTGGCTATTGTAGTGTTCAATTTTAAAATGTCCATTTGGCTCTTCTCTATGTCTTCTATTTCTCTGCTGAAACTTTTCTTTGCTGAGGTTGTCCATTTTCTCATTTCAAGTAAGTTTGTAAACGTTCATGGAAGCATTTTTATAATGGCTGCTTTAAAATCTTTGTCAGATCATTCTAATAGCTCTGTCATTGCAGCTTTGATAACTATTATCTTGCTTCATTCAGCTTGAGATTTTCCTGGTTCTTGGTATGGTGATTGATTTTGTGTTTTTTTTTTTTTTTTTTGAGACAGTCACACCCTTTTGCCCAGGCTAGAGTGCCATGGTGTCAGCCTAGCTCACAGCAACCTCAAACTAATGGGCTCAAGCAATCCTCCTGCTTTAGCCTCCCAGAGACTACAGGCATGCGCCAGCATGCCTGGCTGATTTTTTCTGTATATTTTTTTTAGTTGGCCAATTAATTTCTTTCTATTTTTAGTAGAGACAGGGTCTTGTTCTTGCTCAGGCTGGTCTCGAACTCCTGCTAGGATTACAGGCAGGAACCACCACGCCCAGCCATGATTGATTTTCTATTAAAACATGGACATTTTTTGTGTTATAAGACTCGGGGTCTTATTTAAAACTTCTCTTTCATCTGGCTTTTTGACACCATTCCAGCAGGGGACAAATGACGGGAGAGGAGGGCACTGCCCCATTACTGCCAGGTGGAGGTAGAAGTGTAGCTTTTCCATTCACCCACCATTGACATATGAATTAACCAAATCAGGGTAATTGGGATATCCATCACCTCAGGCATTTAACATTTGTGTTAGGAATATTCCACTTCCACTCTTTTAGTTATTTTAAAGTATACCTTACCTTATTGTTGATTATAGTCACTTTGTTGTGCTGTCAAATATTGTTCATTCTATTTACCCACATAGCAAAAAATTCTAATTTAATTGGTCTCAGGGGACCTCAGCCTTGTTTTATTTTGTTACTTTCCTTTTTAAGAAACTAGATGAGGCTGGGCGCGGTGGCTCACACCTGTAATCCTAGCACTCTGGGAGGCCGAGGCGGGTGGATTGCTCAAGGTCAGGAGTTCAAAACCAGCCTGAGCAACAGCGAGACCCCCATCTCTACTACAAATAGAAAGAAATTAATTGGCCAACTATGATGGCGCATGCCTGTAGTCCCAGCTACTAGGGAGGCTGAGGCAGGAGGATCGCTTGAGCCCAGGAGTTTGAAGTTGCTGTGAACTAGGCTGACGCCACGGCACTCTAGTCCAGGCAACAGAGTAAGACTCTGTCTCAAAAAAAAAAAAAAAAAAAAAAAAGAAACTAGATGATTCTATCGTGAAGGCAGATTTAGGAGTCACTGCTCCAAAGCAAATAAACGTCTCCATAGTGGTTTTATTCTCTTAAAAGACTATCTTTTGTTCTGAAATTATTGGGCTTTTTTGTACTGTGTCCTTTTATAAAATGAAATGGCAAGTTTTCTTGTTTGTAAATATTCTTATATGACAAAATAAAAAGTAAAAAATTTAAAAAATATGTATTACTGGTCTGTAATATCCAAAAGTCTGGGACCTACTTAGTAGGCTACATTTCCTGATATGTAGATTATTCTATGAAATTGAATGTCAATTAAAACAAAATTGACCTTTCTATGCCATGTCTATGCGTTAATCTTGTATAAAGCAATGTTAGAAAAGTTGTGGTTTTGTGGGAGAGTTAGAGTTAGTCTCTTGAGACTTCTATGTTCTTAAAATAGCTATAGAAGAAGAAACAAGCTTACGCTATTTAGCATGTGATTTTTCTTCAGAGGCAAGAGTAGACGATTGGTTTGGCCTAGAGAAGGGCACAGTGATGCTAACCAAGGAGAAGTTATTGTGCTAGGCACCTTGTTCAGAAAGGTACTTTAATCCCTCTTACAGTTGAGGAAAGAAACTCAATGTGGTTAAATAACTTTCTGAGTTATGAAGCTGCAAACACACCAAAGCTGATATTCAACCCCAAGCCTAATACCAAAACCCATAACTCTTCTACTATATGCCCTATGTCCCAGGACACTAGTCTGAGATTAGACACTATGGGACATGACTTACTAAAATGTAAATGAATGCCTTCCTCTCTAGAATCTAAGATTCATAAGGATGAAAACAGTATCTGGTTTATTTATCTTTGTATCCCCATGCCTAGCTAATGCATAGGCCATACTAGGTGCTGAGTGTTTAATGAATAAATAATGCTCTGTAAGCCTCACAACCCACATGGCAACCATGATCATTCCCCTAAAAGGCCTCACAAAACAATCAGCTCCCCAAATAAGAGAAATATGAGTAATTTAGACAGAACGGACACAAAAGAAACTCTTAGTTGGATTAATGAAGAAATGAGTTTTTTTTTTTTTTCTTTTTTGATACAAGTCTCACTCTGTTGCCTGGGATAGAGTGCCATGGCGTCAGCATAGCTCACAGCAACCTCAAACTCCTGGACTCAGGCAATCCTCCTGCCTCAGCCGCCCAAGTAGCTGGGACTACAGGCATGTGCCACCATGTCCAGCTAATTTTTTTGTATGTATTTTTAGTTGTCCAGATAATTTCTTTCAATTTTTAGTAGAGACGGGTTTTCACTCTTGCTCAGGCTGGTCTCGAACTCCTGAGCTCAAATGATCCACCCGACTTGGCCTCCCAGAAGGCTAGGATTACAGGCGTGAGCCACTGCACCTGGCCATAAGCATTGTTCTTAGAGACAGGGTCTCACTCTGTCACCCAGGCTGGAGTACAGTGGTGCAATCATAGCTCACTATAACCTCCAACTCCTGGGCTGTAGTGATCCTCCCACCTCATCATCATCCTTAGTAGCTAGGACTATAAGCACATGCCACCATGCTGGAATAATCTCTTTAAATTTTTTTTTTTTTTTTGTACAGATGAGGGTTTCACTAAATTGCCCACGCTGGTGTCAAACTCCTGGCCTCAAGTGATCCTCCCACCTTGACCTCCCAAAGTGCTGTGATTACAGGTGAGCCACTGTGCCCAGCCCATCATGTTTTTAATAGAAAGCACCAGACTGTTTTCTCTAGAGATTGTATCAGTTTTATTATCCTGCTAGAAATGTCTTAAGCACCTATTTCCCCATTTCTTGCAAAGTGTTATTTGCAAACTTCCATCTTGCTCAAACTGAAACCATGTGTATTCTTAATCCATCCCTTCCTACTTTTTCTGGTAATTTGTCTTTGGTCTTCTGTGTCTCTTCCTTAGTCTACAATCATGTTCAACCTTCTCATCTCCCCTCCCAAAAATTCCTCCTTTACCTATTTTGTAAGTGTACTCTTGCCCTATTATTATCCCATATTCTACATGATAAACTTCTCCAACTCATTTTCCATTTGCTAAAGTCATTAAGCCTATTTTCCACTATTTGACTCTCTTTAAAAGAAGCTATCTTACTCATCTCCTATGCTTTATAGAAACACTGCTTCCCACTTTGAAACTCTCCTCTCTTGGCTTTTGCACACGGCTCAATAGTTAATTTTCACTCCTTTACATTGCAACATCATTCAACAATTACTCTTGGTACTTCATAACAGTGGTTTTTTTTTTGTTTGTTTTTGTTTTGAGACAATTTCCGTCGCCTGGGCTAGAGTGCCATGACGTCAGTGTAGCTCACAGCAACCTAACTCCTGGGCTCAAGTGATCCTTCTGCTTCAGCCTCCTGAGTAGCTGGGACTTCAGTTGCGTACCCCCATGGCCAGCTAATTTTTTCTATTTTTAGTAGAAATGGGGTCTCACTCTTGCTAAGGCTGGTCTCGAACTCCTGACTTCAAGAGATCCTCCCACCTTGGCCTCTCATGGTGCTAGGATTACAGGCGTGAGCCACCTCTCTTGGCCATGACAGTGTTCTTACAACTGGGATATTTCACCTGGATTACTGCAATAGCATCCTAGTGATTCTCCCTATATGGAGCTTCTCCCTCCCTAATTTTTCTTATACTTATGGCTCCTCTAAAGAAATTGGGTTATGGCCGGGCGCAGTGGCTCACGCCTGTAATCCTAGCACTCTGGGAGGCCGAGGCAGGTGGACAGCTCAAGGTCAGGAGTTCAAGACCAGCCTGAGCAAGAGTGAGACCCCGTCTCTACTAAAAATAGAAAGAAATTAATTGGCCAACTAAAAATATATAGAAAAAATTAGCCGGGCATGGTGGCACATGCCTGTAGTCCCGGCTACTCGGGAGGCTGAGGCAGGAGGATCGCTTGAGCTCAGGCAGGAGGATCACTTGAGCTCAGGAGTTTGAGGTTGTGGTGAGCTAGGCTGACGCCACAGCACTCTAGCCTGGGCAACGGAGCAAGACTCTGTCTCAAAAAATATTAAAAAAGGAAAAGAAAAAATCTATAACCAAAGATGCACAACCAAACCATAGTTGTTTGGTTGAGTAATACTGACATTACTCTGAAGTATAAATTTTTAAATATTTATGTATTACCATAAATGACATATACCACTTGCAATTGATGAAAACACGATTTAACATTAATTTTTTCTTAATTTCTTTTTAGCTCTGATTCATCATTTGAGGCTGGTGTACTTTTTCTGGATTCTTACTATGCTATCTAAACCAAAATTTTAATACATGTATTAACAATGCATAATCACAAGAAAAAACAAAACAGAATACAGCTTTTATATTATTGAACTTTATGTACAAAATCATTTGATTTCAAATAAACATTTAATGTAAAAACAAACGTTCTTTTAAACTGAATTTTTTTTTTACATCTACTGTACCATTCAAATGCTTTATCATCTTACATGATTTCTTCAAAATCTGTTATCAAGGGTACATATAGAAAAGCATTTTTTTATAAATAGAAACAAAGGGATTTTTTCAGCTTTTATTATAAGATGACATAAAAAGTTTACTCAACAGAAGTAATTTCATTACTATTTGGGGGAGGGAATCACCAACTTTTTGTGCAAACAATGCTAGCCTTCTTTTAAGCATTAAGAGCATAACTGCTTAAGAAATGACATAAGCAATAATTCTACACCTACATCTCCCCTAAAATAATCTATTTTTTTTTTTTACATATGTGCACAGCTTTAGCAAATTAAAGCCCGAGAGAAATGCTTGAGATCCACTATCCAGAGGCAAAATCAGAGTTTACTGGAAGGAACTCATCATTTGGAGAGCTTACCAATCAAGGAGTCTGTAATGAAAGCTGCAGTTTCCCTCTTTCCTATTTTTTTAAACACAAAAATCAATGACTAAAGAACTTAATACTGGATGACAAATCACATCCACACTATTAGTTAAATAGCCTCACAGTTAAACACATCTTAAAGACCAATCAAATCAGTATTTACATTTTATAAATTTCTGAAGACACCATTAGAAAGCTTATATATCCCTTCATTAAACAAAATAGGGAACTGCATCTGATGGTGGTGGAATGAAATTTAAAAATTAAAAATACCTGTATTTACAGCAGCATTGATCCTTTATAAATAAAGAATATGAAAATGCAATATCTTTAAGGTTAATAAAAAATTGAGGTGATGTTACTCAACCACAGTGCTTGGAGTTGGAATAAAACCCTATTGGTGCTCGTTAATGTGCCAGTAGTGAAACCACTTTCTGTTGGAGAAAATCCAACTGCAAATATGTGCATAAAACACATATAACACAGGGCTAAATTGCTCAAAATGATTCAAGTCAGCTTATCTGTATTGGATATTCTAATCATGAAATACATTACAAAGACATCCTTGTAAAGAAAAAAGAAGGTATTACATTTTCTGGTTCATTTTTATAGGACACTTCCCCCCTTGAAAGTGGCGTCTTAAAACCTCACACCCATTCTTCCCTTGGTTTACAATCCTAATTTAAAGATGTGAACAGCTGAATTTTCCATGGATTATCTAATTAAAAAAGAAAAACCCAAACCAGAAAAACATTCAAGTTTAAAAAATATATACTGGGTGAGCAATGCACTAAAATTATCCACATGGAAACAAATGGTCTGTAACCTTATAAACCAACATGGCATTTCACTGTCAATAATGTGAAAAATTAACATCTTCTCAAACAGGCATAAGATGAAGAAGTGCTATTTTAAAATTGTAAAATGAACTTAAGTAATGTTGTGATTTTTCATTCCAAATTGATAAATGATTTCAAAAACAAGGATCAAGGTTTGATTGCAAATAGTAATGCAACATAATTTCACAAAAATCCTTCAATTTCTAAAAAAGGGAATCACATTCCAATTTTCCCTCCCCACGAAAATTTCTTACAATTACGAAATAGAAAAACAGCCAGTCAACAAATGCAAAAAACATTATAATTTAAATATAGGAAATAATTTCTAGATTATCAATTCAATGTATTTCATAAACAATTCTTGAAGTTAAAAATACTTTCTGAAGTATTGCTTTCATGCTCAAACTAGAGAATGTTTTAATAACAGCAGTAAAACTGACATACATGTAATGCTGCATAAGGAAATGAAATAGAACCCTGGTACAAATATCCTTGTTGAAATCATTTACTTCATCTAACAGTGCCTGTTTGGAACCTATGATTAAAAACAAAAACACAATTCTTCTTAGAGGCTGAATTCCCTAGAATGCAATTTCAGTGTTTGTCCATAAAATGGGGTTAGGTCTTTTCAGAGTTTTTGTTTTTTGCTCTGTTTTGAAACCCCTGAGACACTATCCGTTTCCAAAGCTTTCTCTTTTGAGTTAATTTCACTAAATCCATTTGCTGTCCCATTTTGTTCTTCAGTTATTTCTTCATTTGCAGGGGAAGCAGATTCCCCTTTTTCTAATTTTTGCTGCATTTCACGGAGCTTGGTAACAGCTTTATCTATTGACATTATGCTAATAAGATTAAAGTCATGCATGCTGACTAGATGAAGCATGAAGTTTCGACATAAATTCTTCTTAATTATTTTCTGTCCATAATTTTCTACAAACAGCATACAGGCATGATTCATTTGATTGTCAGCAATAAACCTATTTAATAAAAACAAAACATCAATAGCGATACAAAGCACTTTTGTCAAATACAATAGTGATAACCATTACAGAATACGACTATATCCAAATCCACTAAATGATTTAACAAGCAGTAAAACCACAGTGAAACTGAGATTCAATAACCGTAATGAGCTTATCATTTTAGAAATTTTTTAAAAAGACTTAATCTAACCAGAGCTTAAACAGGTGTCATTAGAGCAGATGTCATTTCTGTTTTCCTAACAAAATTAGATATGAGCCTTAAATACATAAAATATTTTCTTTTGGAAACACCATTTCCATGAACTCTGTACACATTAACAATTCCCCTCCCTTGATCTTGACATGCTTTCTTATTAAAGAAGTAGTGCTTCTCTACCTCTTAAGTTCATGGGAAACCTTTGAAAAAATGAAGGTGTCACAAGTGATAGTAAATGTGGCTGTGTTGATGGTGAGTGGGGTAAATGTATGATTAATGAAATATGAAGAGAACCAAATAGAGTAAAACAGTTTCCCACTGACACTGAGAGTCCAACATGGAGTTTGTAAGGGCTACCTGCAGATGTTAAAATATCAAATAAGTTTAACCAACCACCTGCTACTTCATTATGCCACTATACAATAAACCCCAATAGTTGCTACACTAAACAATTTAGATCAATGAATTGAAACAGAACTGAATGAAGTGACCCGACTAAAATTGTTATCTTTAAATTGGCATACTATGACAAAAGAAAAAACAAATTTAACCCAACCCTCTACACACTTTAGTCATAACTGAGTTTTAATGACTAGAATAGTAGTCAGGCAAACTATCTGTAAAATACCATGGAGTAAATACAAGCCCTATGTGATCTCTGTCTTTTCTCTTTTGACAACCCACTAAAAATGTAAATAGTATTCATAGCTTAAGGGCAGTACAGAAATTGGCTAATAGGTCATGCACCCATACTAGAACTTATACACCAACTCCTCTTCATTCCCCAAGAGTAAAAACAAAGTGCTCTCCCCTGCCATTTATTTCACTTATCTATAAATGAAAAAACCATAGATTTATGTGCTGTAGAACAAAGCCTTAAATGAGGACTTTATTTTATTTTATTTATTTATTTGAGACAGAGTCTCACTCTCTTGCCCAGGCTAGAGTGAGTGCCGTGGCATCAGCCTATCTCACAGCAACCTCGAACTCCTGGGCTCAAGCAATCCGTCTGCCTCAGCCTCCCGAGTAGCTGGGACTACAGACATGTGCCACCATGCCCAGCTAATATTTTCTATATATTTTTAGTTGGCCAATTAATTTCTTTCTATTTTTAGTAGAGACGGGGT
>CAUYRT010008226.1:0-28995 GCA_963574885.1 Lepilemur ruficaudatus
CATGAAGCTTCCAATCCAATGGATCTAGAAACACAAAGTTAAGTTTCAGTCCTGATCAAAGGTATAAGTTCCATCCTGTAACACTTAATATTGATTGTCCAAGGCTTCATATCTTACAGAGTATTTTTTTTTATTGGGGGAAAACTACAAAGCATTTACAGTACAATGTTTACAGTCACAATTTGTAGTGAGCTGATATACCCTATATCTCAGTCAATCTTACAACTTGGTTTTATCACTGTAAAGTAACACTACTTGCCTCAGAGTGTTGTGAGGATTAAATAAATTTATAAGTGTAAACCACTTAAATTAGGGCTTGGCATTAAGTAGGTGTTGTGCAAGCACTAACATTTATATTATGATAACAACTGGGTAGAAAGTAGTATTTTACCTACATTATTGACAGGGGAAATAAAGCTCAATGATATGAAGGAAACATACTACAATAATAATTGCCACTACAATTAATGCTTGAACTCTTCAGGGGTTATGGGTGCCGACTCTTTGCACAGTTGAAATTCTGCATACAAATTTTGACTCTGAAAAAACTTAACTCACTCAAGATTTTCCCAAAGGCTTCATCTTTCATTACTATAATACAGTATTAAAACTAGAAAATATACATTGGTATGATGTATGCGTATCATTCTATGCCCTTTTGTCAAATATAACCAACAGCACAATCAAGATACATAATTATCCCATTACCACAAAGATCTCCTAGATGCTATCCCTTTATGATCACCCATCTACCTCTCCCTTACCATCCTATAGTATTATACATGCAAAACCTATCACAGTATATTGGTGTTGACACTTACCAGTTTGACTGAAGCATAGAAATCTTACCTCATTTTTAGGCCTTTTTACCTTTCCACATATAATATAATTGTATTAAATGTTTCCTCCTTATATATTGAGAATAATATCAGTATTAGGTTATTAAGTATGAAATGTCTGATTTCCTTAAGTACTAAGTTTGACAGTTGTTATCTCCGACATTTCACTTTGACATTTCTTGTTTTATTTTTATTGTGAAGGTACATCCTCAGTCTTGCAATCACATGTTTTGGTTTGTGATTATCTGTCAAATGGTTTTTAGAGCAATTTTTGTTAAACCATGGATAAAGCAAAAATTTGTTATTTTCCAGTATGAGTTCTGTTGTGGAACCAATGAAGCTAAGACAGCTTGAAATACCAATGAAGTGTTTGGAAAGGATATGTCTAATGAATGTACAGTACATGAAGTTTGAGAAGTTCCATTCTGGTGATTTTAATCTTGAAAATGAGCCACACAGGTGACCTGAGACCAAAGTGGATGATGAGCTAAAAGCTGTAGTGGAAGCAAATCCATCTCAACCTATGTGTGAATTAGCAGCAAGATTTGACGTTACTATTCCAACAGTATTGGACCATCTGAAACAAAAAGGCAAGGTAAAGAAGCTGGATAGATGGGTTTCACATGAATTAAACCAGCATCAGAAGAGAAATCATCTCGAAGTTTGTCTTTCTTTGCTGTCACAACATAAAGGTGAACCATTTCTACACTGTATTGTTATGTGTGATGAGAAATAGATTCTTTTGCACAATTGCAAGCATTCAGCACAATGTTTGGATAAAGATGAAGTGCCAAAACACAGTCCAAAACTGAATACTCATCAAAAAAAGCTGATGGTGTCAGTTTGGTGGTCCAGTACTGGTACTATCTACTATAGCTTCATGAAACCTAGTCAATTGATTACAGCGGATGTCTATTGCAACCAACTGGATGAAATGATGAAGATAGTTAAGATTAAGCAGCCGAGATCGGTTAAAATAGAGACAGGTCAATCCTCTTGCAAGACAATACTCAACCAGATGTGGCACAAACAACACTGCTCAAACTACAGCAGCTGGACTTGGAAACTCTCTGTCATCCACCAATTGACTACCACTTCTTCCAGTCCTTGGACACCTTGCTTCAAGAAAAAATATTCAATTCTCTCTCTTTTTTTTTTCTTTTTAAATTTCAGAATATTATGGGTAAAAAATGCTTTGGTTACATATATTGCCTTTGCACCACCGGAGTCAGAGATACAAGCGTACCTAACTCCCAGACATCGCATACCATGCCTGTTAGGTGTGAATTTACCCATCCCCTCCTCCCTACTGCCTGACACTTGATGCATGTTACTTACATATGTGCACATAAGCGTTGATCAATTAATACCGGTTTAGTGGTGAGTATATCTGGTGCTTGTTTTTCCATTCTTGTGATACTTCAGTTAGAAGAATGGGCTCCAGCTCCATCCAGGATAGTATAAGAGGTATTAGTTTATAATTATTTTTTGTGGCTGAGTAGTACTCCATCGTATACAAAAACCACATTTTATTAATCCACTCATGTATTGATGGACACTTGGGTTGTTTCCGCATCTTTGCAATTGTGAATTGTGCTGTTATGAACATTTGATTCTCAACAAGCTGTGGAAAATGCCTTTCGTGATTTCATCACCACTCACTCTCCAGGCTTCTTCATTGCTGGCATAAACAAGCTCCTGTTAAGATGGCAAACCCGTGTTGATAGTTTAGGTGTATACTTTGATTAATTATACTGCTTCTTATTTGAGATATAATAAACTACACTTTTGATTCAAAATCAAACATTCATATTTAATGACCTAATAATGTTCGCTTCAACATCAGATTTATTTAGAAAACACAGAGAAAGAGAAAATTGTATTGTATTTACTCATATTTTTATTCTTTTTGTTGTTGTTTCTTCCTGATATTCCTAAAGTCCTTTTATAGGAGTGTTGGCAAAAAATACTCTTAGTTTTCTTTTCTCTAGAATGTTTTGATTTCTCCTTCTTTCTTGAAGAATACTTTTGCTGGATATAAGATTGTGGGTTGCAGTTCTTTTCATTCAGCATTTGAAAATATTATGCCACTTTCCTCTGGCCCCAGTAGTTTCTGATGTGAAGTCTGCTGTATTCAATTATTTTCCCTTTAGATAAGGTGTCATTTCTCTCTCACTGTTTTCAAGATGCATTCTTTGCCCTTAGTTTTATAAGTTTGATTATGATTTTCTTGGCATGGATTTCCTGTTTTTCTCTTCTTTTTTTTTTAAAGACAACTTTATTGAAGTATAATTTACATGCCATGTCATGCCATTACTCCATTTTAAGTGTACAATTAAATGATTACTAGTAAATTTACCAAGTTGTACAGCTATTCACATAAATCAGTTTTAGAAGATTTCCTTCCCCCTACTGAGATCCCTAATTCCCATCTCCAACTACATTTCAAACATGCCCCTCCCCTTCACAATGCTCACCACATCCCTCAGATGTTGTACAGCTATTCACATAACTCAGTTTTAGAAGATTACCTTCGCCATGTTGAGACCCATAATACCCATCCCCACCTACCTTGCAAGCATGCCCCTCCCCTCCACAATGCTCACCGCATGAAGATTCCAATACAGAATGTGGAAAAAGATATACAATGTCATTTTGAAGGCCCTCATTAGTGGGTCAGCAGTGATGTACTTATACTTGCAAGGTCTTAAGTACTCACCTACACATATGGCTATTCACAGAGGAATGAATTCTATTATTATCATCTACTTGGGCTGGATTGAGAGAGTCAAAGCAAAAGCCAACCTCTGCCAACCCTTGCCCAGACCCCGTTGTCAAAAGGAGATTCAGAGAAGGAGCAGCAGTTTAGTTGATTTCATATAGAAAAGCAAAACAAACAAACAAACAAACAAACATATCCAGGGAGATATTTTTGCCTTTTAATAAAGAGTTTTCATTATCATCATCAAATGCCTACACTTTTATGAACCTGAGCTTCTCAGCTTAGCATATATAGAAAATTGCCAAGTATCATTTGTAGATAAAAGTACAATTCAATATTTATGATTGCTAGTTTTCTATAAATACATTTGGAGACTGTTTTCTCACTAGTCATTAAAGTTTGAGCAGAGATCAAAGCTAGAATAATATTAACAATTCCTTGCATTTGTATAGTGCTCTACATAATACTATTAATAATAGATGCTATTTATTGAGCACTTAACAAGTGCCAGGCACTTTACATGTAAATTCTCATAACAAATTCAGTTCAATTCAACAAGCATTCACTTAACACCTACTATGTGATAGATATATAATACTTTGGGTTTTGGTCTTTAAAAATTATCATCTTGTTGCATTCAATTGATGTTTGTTGAATGAATAAATGGATGAATGAATGAATTGGCTGGAAAAGCAGTGTGGGGAAATACAAATAACATAGGCTCCTCCCCTTACTATTTATGGTCTTGATAAAGTACTTAACTTTTCCTATGCTCAATTTTTTCATTTGTAATATAGGGATATTTAAAACCTCCTTTGCAAAAATGTGGAAGTAGTAACATCAAATGTAAAGCATCTGACACAGAAGAGGCTCTCAATAAGTGGAGTGATTATTATTATTACTGTTTTTAACCTTATTACCACCATCATTATTATTACTATTAACCAATCCTACCCAACTCTCCTCCCCTTCATTATTGCAAATAATGGGACAAATAGAACTTTAACATCCACAAAAACACCATAAAAACCCTGCAAGGCAAAAGAAATCTACTAGACTCTAGTTTCCAATGCCTTCCTAGGTTACTGTACATCATCTACTTTTAGGCTAGAAAAAAGAAAGAACCAAGTTTAATTGTGCTTCCAAAGATACCATGATAAAAGGTAAACAGGACAGCAAAGCTCACTAAATAACAAATTGTACCTTCCCTCGTAATAGAATGCTGGTCATTCCAAGCATAGGACCATATTTCCAACACTCTCAAAGACTAGTACCCAGAGCCCAGACAATGGCTATCCAAAAACTCATTTTCATCCTTGTCAGTGGCAGGGAGGCCGAGACCCAGCTGTATAGCAGATAAGCTTGAGCTCCAGGTCAAATTTTCTAATCAGAAAGGGGTCCCATTCTGTGGATCACTTACCATTTTGGCCTGCTTGTAGATTTCACCATAGGGGCCATCCCATCTCTATAAAGACTCTTGGTTTTACTGAAGTTAACAATGTTGAAAATGACCCGCTAAAAAAGAAAGGAGAAGTTCATTAGAAGACTATGCTATGCAAGTTGCTACTTTCTGATAATTAAGACAGGTGACAACAAGCAGAGTTAAAGGAAGCGATATGGACTAGTGGCCAACTGTATGGTGAGGATAAATAGTGTCCATGGGAATGTAATGTGTTTGTGTCAGCTAAGCATAGCAGTTCAGAGCAGTGACTTGAACCTGGAAGCCTGAATTTTAATCCCAACTCTACCACTTTCAAGTTCTGTGACCTTGCCAAGCTAGGTGTCCTTATTTGAAAAAATGGTAATAACAGTACCTACCTTGTAGAGTTCTGATAAGAATTACATAAGTTAATACATATACAGTGTGTGAAACCATACTTGGTACATAATGAACGCTACATAACTTTTAGTTATTATTATTAATTGTGCCCCCCTCTCTAGGCTGAGCTACAATTTTCATGAAATTAAACAACATCATCAGAGTAACAGTAGTGCATTTAAATCCAACAAAATTAAAGACAGTAAATGAGTACAGAATTGTAATTTTAAAAAGTCTCCAACTATAATACTTGGAACCCCTTTGACTAGAACTAGAGGATGTATGTCCTTTTTTGCACCTTCTTTGTTATCCTCTGCTAGAGGCGAGGAGTACCAGGCTCAACCTTAACCTTAGCAATAATTTATAGAGGCACAGGTATTTGGATAAATCCCTTCCCCTCTCTGGGTCTTACCTTTAAAACGGGGAAGGAGAATGATCTATATTTCTAATGTCTTTACAGGGAGATAATATAGTTAAAAGAGATCAGACCTTTGTTTTAGTGAACAACTTTGTCATAGGAGGGGAAGAAAGATTGTGAAAGAGAATTGAGATTAAAAGACACTCAAAACCACTGATAGACCACAGCAGAGATGATCAGGACTAGAATCTTGGCAGCCAGCAAAGTTGGAGTAAAGGGAAAAATTTCAAGAGGTTACCACAGGCAAGCCTTTATATCCAGAGGCCATGAAAGAGAGGGAAGCATCAGAATTCATGTATTATTTCATTCAACAATTATTTATTGCATGAGGTATAATATATATAATAATATATATAATATCAAGTGCCAAGGATTTCATACTTTAAACACACTGAAATATTCTCCTATAACTATAATAAGTAAATATTAACATCTCCATTTTATATATGTGGAAATTAAGCTCAGAGAGGTTACCTAACTTGTTCAAAGTCATGTCATCAATAGATAATGGAATCAATATTTGAATCCAGGGAATAAACAGATAAGATGTCCATGATTTTTAACATTGAGTTGCTTACTAAGGTTCTAAAATTCCATAATTCCAACCAAGTCTGTTTCCCACAGTAAGAACAAAAAGGAAATATAATGGCAATTTTTCAAGCCTTTAAAATTTGTTTTATTAAAAAGAGAAAATCAAAATCATTTTCTCTGGCTTTGTATTTGGGACTATCACAAAATGCTTTGTTCCATGAAACAAGCTTTCAGGAGTAACTTGTCTTCCTTTCTCCTCAGAGACCCAGCCATTGACATCATCTCCAGGCATTTCAGTTTCTGACCTTCCTTCTGTCATTAAATTAAGTCATCAAGAATGTCCAAGGCTGTTCCATTATTAATAACCTAGACTTGCCTTTTGTCAGTTTAATTACTTCTCCTAGGGTCTTGGCTACTGCCTGATTTAAGAAAATCAATATGAAGGGGACAAATGGCCTTTGAACCTCACAGGGATTAATCCCTTTTTTTCTTTTGAGATTCTAAGTGTTAGATCCATTTCCTGTGAACACGGAAGTGAAACTGCACTTCCAGGATTTGGATTATTCATAAAAACAGGGAAAAAGACAATGGAGAAATGATATGCATATGTGAAGCTGCAATAAAGAAATGAGGAATAATACGAAATATTTATTGACCATTAACATCCTACCACGTGGCTAGAAAATTTCCCAGGTATTTTTAATATGCTTTATTATTTGGCTATTCCATACATAAACAGAAGTTTATTTTAGCCCAACTTTATTTACTTATTTATTTATTTGAGACAGACTCTAATTCTGTTGCCTGGGCTAGAGCGCCATGGCGTTAGCCTAGCTCACAGCAACCTCAAACTGCTGGGCTCAAGCGATCCTTTCTGCCTCAGCCTCCTGAGTAGCTGGGACTACAGGCATGAGCCACCATGCCTGGCTAATTTCTTTCTATTTTTAGTAGAGATGGGGTCTCACTCTTGCTCAGGCTGGTCTTGAACTCCCAACCTGAAGCAATCCTCCCACCTTGGCCTCCCAGAGTGCTAAGATTACAGGCGTGAGTCACCACGCCTGGCCTAGCCCAACTTTAGACATGAGGGAATTGACATTAATAAAAGCTAAGTGGCTTACCCCTTAAAATCCCCGAACCATTAACCTGTGGAGCTGGGACACAAATCTTAAGATGTTCTGACCATAAAGAGCATACTTTCTCCATGACATTAAATCAAAGAGTGGCCCAATGTGGGGGTAAGGGTATGGTGAGGAGCCTGTGTGTAGTCTTAGATAGTGGCCTTGATTCTCTGGATTCCCATAAATACAATATTTGTGTCTAAAAATAAGTTTTCCATTTAATGTTATCCAAGCTAGTTGCAAGGACTATTCTAAACATAGTCTATATGCAGAAGAATGAAACTAGACCCTTATCTCTCGCCATATACAAAAATCAATTCAAAATAAAGAATGAAATATAAGACCTGAAACTATGAAACTACTACAGGAAAACATTGCAGAAATGGTTCAGGACATTGGTCTGGGCAAGGACTTCTTGAGTAATGCTCCCAAAGCACAGGCAACCAAAGCAAATTGGACAAAGGAAATCACATCAAGCTAAAAAGCTTGTGCACAGAAACAAACAAACAAACAAACAAACAAACAAAACAGTCAACAAAGGAAAGAGATAACCCACAAAATGGCAGAAAATATTTTCAAACTTCCCATCTGACAATGGACTAATAGAATATATAAGGAACTCCAATAACTCAAAAGGAAGTAATAAAATAATCCAATTATAAAATGAGCAAAGGATCTGAATAGACTTTTCTCAAAAGAAGACGTACAAATAGGCAGAGGGTATATGAAAAAATGTTCAACATTATTAGTCATCAGAGAAATGCAAATGAAAACTACAATGAGATATCATCTCACCTCAGCTGAAATGGCTTTTCTCAAAAAGACAGGCAATAACAAATGTCAGTAAGAATATGAAGAAAGGGGACTCCTGCACACTGTTGCTGGGAATGTATTAATAAATTCCCCCAATAAAAAAAAAAAGTGAGCAAAAGACAGGGACAGTAGCTTTTCAAAAGAAGATGGACAAATAGCTAATAAACGTATGAAAATGAAAAAAAAAAAGAATATCAAGTCTTAATGACACTGGGAGACATAGAAAAATGAGTGTCTTAGAGCCCTTTAGCTCCAAGTCTCTTATTTTAGTTCTTCAATAAGTTTAAGCAATCAAAACATCTGATGTCATTTAAAATAAAATATGAAGGCTGGGAGAGGTGGCTCATAAAAATAAAATAAAATAAAATTAATTAATTAATTAATTAATTAATTAACGCAACTACTATGGAGTTCAGTAAGGAGGTTCGTACAACAAACTGAAAATAGAACTACCATATGACCCAACATTTATATGATCATCCTCCAAATATCCCTCAGTTTACCCCAAATTCTGCATAAATACCACCTTCTCTGTGTGCACAAATATCATTTTCTCTGTGTTCATGGATGTAGGGAGTGCCATGTGGGGAATACTGTCATAGATAACCTTCTGCAAACTCCTATAAATGATAGAAACATTAAAGAACATTCTTTACATTCAGAGCTCCTAAAAATACAGAGAAATCCACAGATGCCAGAAAAATGCAGGGGTGCAGAAGGCAGGTTACGGGTCTTGGCAACTGAGAACTTAGAATTTAACACCTATGCAAAAATAGCAGATAAAGGTCTTAATCTGAATGAGGCAGAAGGTTTGAAATGAGACTCCTTCATATATGTAGGACTTTCAAAATGATATAGTATTAGTGGAACTGTGGTCTATAAAGAAATTATTCACTAGCAATCAGATGACAAAAAAGCATGTCCATCTATTTCTGGGTTTGGGGTGGAAAAAATTATTTTTAAGCATATGCTAGAAACATTTTTGGATTTGGCTTAGAATTTATAATACTACCTGGGTCTAATTACCTAGGTAAAGTATTTATATTAAGCTTAGTTACAGGGAAAACTCTTTTCAATGCACACATCTTCAGCCTAAGTACATAGAATTTCCACAAATAATGTCCCATAGACTTTAAACATTCACATAAATTTTTGAAACTATTTGAAGAACAATCCACACTAAAAATGAGAATTGATCGTAGAAATAAATGGCTGAAATAGGCCACAGAGAAATTCATATCATAGAACTACGTGGTGAACCATTAAAGAAAGTATTCTCAAAATGGCTAACAATTTGAAAAAAATAATTCAAACACAGGAGAACAGAACAAATACTATCCTTAAAAAATGTAATTGAATTTGAAAATTCAAAAAATATAGAATAGATGTCACTGAAAGGAGAATTAGTTTATTGCAAGAAAGACATGAATAAAAATTCATAAATCAGAACAAGACAAATAATAAGATAGAAAATATGAAAAAAAAATAAATAAATAAAAATCCAAATACCATCTCATAAGAGTTCTCCAAAAAGAAACAAGGGAAACTGGTACAGGCAAACTCTAAAGAGAAAATGGCTAACGATATTCCAGAGTTGACAAAGATATGAACATTCAGATTCAGAAATTATGTCAGCCCAAAGCATGATTTAAAAAAAAATACATATGTAGACACATCATAATGAAACTATAGAACACCAAAAATGAAGAGAAAGTTTTCAAAGTAAACCAGAAAAAACACAAATACAATACAAAGATGCAGAAATTAGATATAAATAGAGCAGAGTTAACACTAGCAACATCAGACTGGAAACAATATAACCATCTTCCAAGAATAAGGCTAAAATAAGTTTTCAGACAAAACCTAAAGGTTAGCAGTTTCAGATTGTCCCTGAAGGAGCTTCTAAAGGAGAATTCCAGGGGGAGAAAAAAATTGAACACAAAGAGTAAGAGTGGCAGTATGGACATTTTAACAATGTTGATTCTACTTATCCATGAGCATGATATATTTTGCCATTTGTTTGTGTCATCTGTGATTCTTTCCTCAGTGTTTTGTAGTTCTCCCTGTGAAGATCTTTCACCTCCTTGGTTAAGTGTATTCCTAGGTATTTTATTTTCTTTGTACCTATTGTGGATGATATTGAGTCTTTGATTTGACTCTCAGCTTAACTGTTGTTGTATAGAAAAGCTACTGATTTATGTGCATTAATTTTGTAACCTTAGACTTTGCTGAATTTTTTTTATCAATTCCAGGAGTCTCTTGGTGGAGTCTTTAGGGTTTTCTAGATATAAAATCATACTTTCAGCAAAAAGTGATAGTTTGACCTCCTCTGTCCTGATTTAGATACCCTTTGTTTCTACCTTTTGGTGGATTGCTTTGGCTAGAACTTCCAGCACTATGTTGAATAGAAGTGGTGGCAGTGGGCACACTTGTCTTGTTCCAGTTCTTAGTGGGAATGCTTTCAAGTTTTCCCCATTCAATATGATGGCTGTGATTTTGTCATATATGTCTTTTTTTGAGATATGTTCCTTCTATCCCTAGTTTGTTGAAGGTTTTTATCATGAAAAGGTGCTGAATTTTGCCAAGTGCTTTTTCTACATCTATTGAGATGATTATATGGCATTTGTCTTTGCTTCTATCTATCTGATGAAAAACATTTATTTATTTATATATGTTGAACCATCCTGTGATGAAGCTCACTTGGTCATGGTGGATGATTTTTTTTTCATGTGCTGTTGAATTTGGTTTGCTAGTATTTTATTGAGGATTTTTGTATTTGTATTTATAAGGGATATGGGTCTGTAGTTTTGTTTTTCTGTGTGTCCTGTCCTGGATTTGGTATCAAGGTGATACTGGCTTTGCAGAATCAGTTGGGTAGGATTCCCTCCTTCTCAAAGTTATTGAATAATTCCTGCAGTATGGGTACCAGCTCTTCTTTGTTGGTCTGGTAAAATTCAGCAACGAATCCATGTGGTCTGGGGCTTTTTTCTGTGGAAAGATTCTCTATTATTGCTTCAATCTCACTGTTCATTATTGGTCTTTTCAGGAGTCCTATTTATTCCTGATTGAGTCATGTGTTTCCAGGAATTTGTCCACTCCCTCTACATTTTCAAGTTTATGTACATAGAGATTTTCATAGTATATACAGATGATATTTTGTATTTCTGTGGTATTTGTTGTAATATCTCCTTTTTCATTTCTGATTGAGTTTATTTGGGTCCTTTCTCTTCTAGTCCTGCTTAATATACCAAGAAGTCTATTAATTTTGTTTATATTTTCAAATAACCAACTTTTTGTTTAATTGATTCTTTTTCCCCCCCATTTTGTTTAGTTCTGTTCTGACCTTAGTTATTTCTTTTCTTTTGCTGGTTTGGGGTTTGGTTTGCTCTTCCTTTTATATTTCTTTGAGATATATCATTAGATTGTTAATTTGTGATCTTTTTCTCTTTTTGATGTAGGCATTTAAGGCCTACATGAATTTTTCCCTTAGGACTGGTTTTGCTGAATCCTGTAGATTTTGATAGCTCCTTTATGAGATTTTGTGTCTCCTTTGTTTTTCAGTTCAAGAAATCTTTTGATTTCCATCTAATTTCATCATTGACCCAGTAATTGTTCAGCAGCAGGTTGTTTAATTTCAATGATTTTGTGCAGATTTAAGTGTTTCTCTTGGAGTTGATTGCTAGTTTTATTCCACTGTGGTGTGAGAAGCTACATGGTATGATTTCTATTTTTTTAAATTTGCTGAGATATGTCTTGTGGCCTAAGATGTGATCAATCTTAGATAATGTTCCATGTGCTAATGAGAAGAATGCATATACAGTCTTTTTTGTTAAAATGTTCTGTAAACATCTCTTAGGTCCATTTATTCTAGCTGGAGTCCTGTTTAAGTACAGTGTTTCTTCATTTATTCTCTGCTTGGATGATCTGTCCATTTCTGTCAGTGGGGTGTTGAAGTCCCCAGAAATTATGATGCTGCTATTTATCTATTTGCTTATATCTAGTAGATTTTGCTTTATGGATCTGGGCACTCCTCTGTTATGTACATAAATATTTAGGATTTTTATGTCTTCTTGTTAAATTGCTCCTTTTACTATTCTATAATCACCATCTTTGTCTTTCTTTACCATTGTAGATTTAAAGTCAATTTTATCTGATATGAGAATGGCCTCCTTTCTTTTGGTTTATATTTGCATGGAATATTTTTTTCCATCACTTCACTTTGAATCTGTATGCCTCCTTATGAGTTAATGTGTTTCCTGGAGACAGCAGAAACATGGACTGTATTTTTTCATACAGTAAGCCATTGTATGTCTCTTGAATGGGGAATTTAGATCATTCACATTGATTGATAGAATTGATATGGGGAATTCTATTCTGTTCATCCTTTTGGGTAGTACCTTATTGCTTTGTTTTACCTCTGTGCTATTGTTTTATATGAGCTCTGAGCTTTAGCTTGTGCCTGGTTTTACACTGGTGGGTGTCTATTGTGCTGATCCACATATAATGCACTTGTGAGTATTTCCTGCAGGGCAGTTCTAGTCTTGACAAATTCCCTCAGTGTTTGCTTGTCCAAAAATGTCTTTATTTCTCCTTCATATACAAAACTTAGTTTTTCAGGATATAAAATTCTATGCTGGCAGCTATTCTGTTTTAGAAGACTGAAGATGGGGCCCCAATCCTGTCTGGTTTATAAGGTCTCTGTTAAGAAATCAAAAAAGAGAACTACAAAACACCAAGGAAAGAAATTGCAGATGACATAAACACATGGAAAAACATATCATGCTCATGGATTGGTAGAACCAACATTGTTAGAAAGCCCATACTACCCAAAGTGATTTATAGATTCAATATAATCCCCATCAAAAAACGAAAGTCACATTTCACAGATCTAGAAAAAAATCATTCTATGCTTTGTTTGGAACCAGAAAAGAGCTCAATAGCTAGAGAAGTCATAAGCGAAAAGAACAAATCTGGAGGCATCACATCACCAGACTCCAAACTATTCTACAAGGCTATAGTAACCAAAATAGCATGGTACTGGCACAAAAACAGAGACACAGACCAATGCAATAGAACAAAGAACCTAGATTTAAAACCACCCACATACAGAAAACTGATCTTTGACAAAGTAGACAATGATATAAATTGTTTAGAAGAAGCCCTATTCAATAAACTGTGTAGGAAAAATTGGATAACCATGTGCAGAAGAATGAAATAGGATCCATATCTCTCACCACTCACAAAAATTAATTTAAGATGGATAAAAGAATTAAATGCAAGGCATGAAACCACAAGAATTCTAGAAGAAAATGTAGGAAAAACTTTTCTAGATATTGGCCTATGCAAAGAATTTATGACTAAGACCTCAATGGCAATTACAGAAAACAACAAAAATAAATAAATGGGACTTGATTAAATCAAAAAGCCTCTGCACAGCTAATGAAATAATCAACAGAGAAAATAGACAACCTAAAGATTGGGAGAAAATATTCACAAGTTATACATATGATAATGGGCTAGTAACCAGAATCTACAAAGAACTCAGGAAAATCAGCAAGAAAAAATCAAGCCACCCCATAAAAAGTAGGCAAAAGACATGAACAGTAGCTTTTAAAAGAAGACAGACAATGGCCAAGAAATACATATATGTTTAAAAAGCTCAACATCACCAATCATAAGGGAAATGCAAATTAAAACCACAACGACATATCACCTTAACTCTTTTAGAATGGCTTTTATTAAAAAGTGCAAAACCAATAGATGTTGGTGTGGATGCAGAGAGAAAGGAACACTTACACACTGTCAGTGGGACTGCAAATTAGTACAACCTCTATGGAAAACTGTATGGCAATTCCTCAATGAACTAAAAGTATACTTATCATTGGATCCAGCATTCCCGCTACTGGGTATTTACCCAAAGGAAAAGAAGTCATTTTATTAAAAAGACACCTGCACTCAAATGCTTATTGCAGCATAATTCACAATTGCAAAGATGTGGAATCAACTCAAGTGCTGATCCATTCATGAATGGATTAACAAAATATGCTATATGTATACCATAGAATACTGCTCAGCCAAAAAAGATGAATTCATGCCTTTTGCAACAATTTGGATGGAACTGGACAACATTATCCTAAGTGAAGTACTAAAGAATGGAAAAACAAACACCGTATGTGTTCACTATTAAATTGGAACTAAACAATGAGCACACACATGCACAGAGGGAAGTAAAACTCAGTGAAAATCAAGTACGGGGAAGCCGGGAGGAGGGGATGGGCAAAAACTTACCTAATGGATACAATGAACACTGTCTGGGAGGCTGATGAGCACACTTAGAAACCTGACTCAACCATTACAAAAGCTATCCATGTAATCAAAAACATTTTATCCCATAACATTTTGAAATAAAAAAATAAAATAGAGAAATATAGAGAAACTAGGGAAAAAAAACAGAGAGTCTAGGAATAGACTCAATATATATCAGAGATGACACTACAGTTCAGGTGAAAAGTTGAACTTTCAACAGATGCTTCTCGGCCAATGGGCCATCCATATGAAACAAACCAAGTTAGATCTCTACCTTACATCAAATACAAAAATAAAATAAAATCCCAAATGTATTAAGGAATAAAATGTACAAAGTAAAATGAAGCAGATTATTTTATGAACTCAAGGTACGTGTGGACTTTATAACAAAGCACCAGAACATAAACTATGAGGGAAAACATAGATATATTTGACTACTTTACAAAAAAAGTTATGTCAAAAGATACCATAAAGAAATAAAAAGGAATGCCAATATGTGAAAAAATATGTGTAACCCTTATAATGGTTTAATACACAAACCTTTAAAGAACTCTTATAAATCAAAATATTAAAGACCAATGATACAATAGAAAATAGGCCAACAATATAATCAGACAAGTTATAGAAGAAGAAATGGAACGGGTTTATAATTATACAAAAAGACGATTACTCCATTAGAAGTTGAGGAAATATAAATTGAGAAAATAATGACATATATTTCTTATTCATCAGATCAAAAAGTCTATAAATGTGAAAATACCAAGTATTGTTAATTTTGTAGGAAACAGTGATTTTGAACACTGCTGGTAAGCATATAAAATAGAAGAGCCTCTTTAGAGAAGAACTTGACAGTAAAGATAAAGATATTTATAAACTATGACCTAGCAATTCCACTTCTACCTATTTTCTAAGACAAATTTTGCACAGTGTATAAGGAGACACATACAGGGTTATTCACTATCACTATTCATTTGCAATAGCAAAACAAAACAACTAAAACCACTTAATTTAGAAAAATGGATAAATTGTGGTTCATTAGTACAATAGTATACTATACAGCATTTCAAATCAATGCACTAGAGCCATATGTACCAACATAGGTAAACCTACAAAACTATGTTTAGTGAAAAGGGCAAGCATTATAACACAAAACAATAATATATTTTTAATGTGAGATATATATATACACACATACATACACATAAAAATACAAAATCATACATGGGCATAATACCCATTAATTTCAGAAATATGATTACTTCTGTGAGAATGGAAGGGGGAAGGAGAGGGGTTTAGCTATACCTATAATGTTACGCTTATCAAAATAGATAAACTAAAGCAAGATCTAAAAGATGACAAAATGTTAACATCTTCATCTTAGTGATAGGTCCTTGAGTATTTTTATATTATTTTACGTATATTTTAAATTTCCCTAATTTAAAATGTAAAAGTTTAAATAACTTTAATTTTAGTGTAAAATATGAAGTAGTAGAATAATGTACTTTTTCCAAATGGTTAACAGTTGTTCCAACATCATTTATTGAATGCCATTTTTTTCTCTAATTTTAAATGCTACCTTTTCCATATAATAAATTTTATATGAAAATCACTATGCTTGGGTTTATATTGAGTTTATTAAACATACACTGATCTGTATGTTTATTCTAGTAACAGCCTCCCATTGTTTTGATGATTATAGTTTCATGGTATGTTTCAACTTACATAACGGCAAATCTCTATTCAATGATCTCCTTTTATAGTTTTCTATGGTTTCATTCACACACAGTGAGCTTTTATTGTCTTTTGTGGTTATTTTCTTTTACCATTAATTTTGTTTATGCTTCCTTACTATTTTTAAACATTTTTTGTTATATTGCACATTTCTTTGAAAGCTTTGCATGCTTTTTCTTCTTTCTTTAGTAATTTTGAAATCATTCATTCCAGTTTTATACTACTAATGGTTATATTTAAATTTAAAAATGAATTTGATTCCATAACTAAGGCATTAGTAGTTTGCACATGAATCATGTCAGTAAATCTTTTGAGACAACCACTTGTCACTAATCTATTCTAATAACACAGAGAGGTATATAACACAATGAGAGAATGCTATTTGGACTATGTCTGATTACATGTCTCAGCCTTGCTCTACCATGTAGCATGGTTAGTGTGACTTGGACAGAACTGCACAGGAATTTAGAATAAACCTGCCTTGGCATCATGATGTATCAAAGGTTATGTAGGCCATATGGAGCTGAGCTGTCAATAAAATCTAGATCTCTCTTTGTTCAACCAATCAGCTCCTATACTTCAGAGCCTTATTCCAAGTTTTTATATTTCCTACCCTGAGCCCAATCTGATTCCCAGCATCATGGAAGGAAATGCTGGAGTTTCAAGCCTACCTCTCACTGTGTGTAACTTTGACCATGTTTTATCATCTTTCTGAGACTGTTTTCCAATAAGAGGGAAATTAGACCTATCTTGCAGACTTGTTGTCAGGATTAAATATAATTGTGAAGTCAATGTGCTTAGGAAATAATGAAAGAATACATACGTATGTATATGTATAGGTTCATGTATATATGTATGTATGTATATATACACATGTATATACATATGTGTGCACATATTGTGTAAGGATATACATATTTATACACACACACGTACAAAATAAACATCACATATACATCAGTAAGTTAAGTCTCCTGTCCATGAAGAACCTATAAGTTGCCACCCAAAGTCCTCAAAAAATGCCAGGTAATCCTGGGCCTGATATACTAAAAGCATGAATTCTGGAGTATAGATAATTATTATGTGAAAAACGAATACTTATCTATTATAAGCTGATGTTAAGAAGTCACAGGGAGCCAACAAAATTTGTTAATCAGCTGCACCTGTGTCTTGTTAACTTGAAATTGTCAAAATCTTCACACAGATACTGCAGTCTGACAGAGATAATAAGAAAATGGCTTGCAGATTGCACATTAGAAGCTTCTTATCCTTCATTGAAAACTTGTGAGAAGACAGCCAAAAGAGGTAAAAGGGGAATGGAGCAAAACATTCTCATCAAGGGAAGTTTAGCATATCAAACAAGGGCATTAGCAACATGACAGAAGAAAAATAAGATCTTTCTGGGAGACTCTTTCTTTTCTCTACTCAAAATAAATATCTACCAACACACAGGGGAAAATTGCCTTTCTTTTTCTCAATCTGACAGGATTTCCTTCAGAGAATTTTGTTCTAAATTTTACACACACACACACACACACACACACACACACACACACACACACAGACAATTGCTGAGGTAGAGTTTGTAGTTGTTCTATAGGAAGGGAAGTTGAATCTTTTTTGAGGAATAAGGACTGGCCAGGCAAGATGGAAGACATGAAAGACATTCCAATCAGAGGCAATAATAAGAACAAAACCTGGAATTAGATGTTTCCTCTGGCTGGAACAAAGAATTCTGTGTCTGGGTAGGTTAACAGATGTGACTGTGGCATTAAAAGACATAAGAGCCATGTTAAGAAGTTTTAACTTTGACTGAAAGCAATATGAAGGGACTATAGAAGGGCTTTAATTGTAGGTGTGAAAGGTTCAGATCTATGTTTTAGAAAGAGCACCTAAGAGTGTAATGAATGAATGTTCTAGGATTTACACTGGGCTCTGCAGAGTCATATGAATAAGCATAAACCATACTCTTAAGAAGCTCATAGTCTTATAGAGAAAATGTACAAGTAAACAAGTGTTTCTAAACCCAATGTCATCAACACAAAAATAGAAGGATATATCAAGAACTCTTGAGGGTCGGGGTATAGTACACACAGGAGAGTGATCACATCTTCCTGAATGAGTAAGAGAATACTTCCTTTTGAGCCAGTTCCTAAAAGATGATGTGCAGTTCTAAGCTAAGTCACTTTGGACTGGTACCACGGTGGATTTCCCCTCTTAGTTATTGCTATGTTTGGTTTGTAAGCTGACTGAGATCAGCAGCAAGTCCTTCATTTCTTTTGTAACTGTAAGGTAGTTATTCACAGGGCTGTGGATGGAGTGTACATTAAATAAAACCTATGTTTCAGACAACTGCAGCCAGATCCTCAGAAGGAAAAGGCTTGAGTGATATAGGTAAAATGATGAGGAGTAAAATTGGCTTCCTCTTCTCCTCCCCTTCCAAGGTGATGGCAAGATCAAAGCAAATGAATAGAGAACCAGCTGCCTGGAGGGCTCCAATCCTAGGTGAAGCTTGAATACACCAAAAAAAAAAAAAATTAATCTCCACATATACCAAGTGCATACTTCCCCTTGCACAGAGGGGCTACAGAGTTAATAGGACAGGTGTGGCAACAGGTATATATACCTGTTTATTAAATGGGCAATTCATCAGGCAGAGGAGAAGAAGCCACATATTTTTTCAGTGCCTCTGAAACTCTCAAACAGGAATGCATAGGTTTCCAAAGTTAGGCAAACCAAAATCCCTCCTTGTTTTATTCATTCAGTGCCTCCCTTGAGGATGCCTTACTACCCTCTGTGGCCCCACACTGCTACATATTTCTGGTCTCTATTGGGCTTGCACTTCTATTTGCTTATATTAATACTGTATTATACTATAAAGAATGATGTTGATTCCTGGTTACCTTGTTTAATATTGGCACAGCCTTTCCTTGATGAGAGACTTATTGATAGCATATTTTCTTACAAATGCATACAAATCATATGTGCTAGATTGATGGGAAAATTGTTCACAATTCTGCCCACCTTTACTGATATTCTTTGTACTGTGATTTTGTTGTTCCTCCCAAAAAAGTTGAGCCCTTTAAATTTGGGCTGATCTTGTGATCAGCTTTGGCAACAAAAATTTGTGGAAGTGACAGTATACCAGTTCTGAGTGAAGACCTCAAGAAGCTTTGTGTAGTTCTATGTTCTGCCTTGAAATCCCCAGATTTGACCAAATCGAGGGTAGGGTGACAGTGGATGAGAAATCACACTGAAGAGAGCCCAATTGTTCCAGCTGAAGCCATCTTGGACCCACCTATAGCCAGCTGACCATGAGAAAATCCAGACAAGATCATCAGATCCAGAGCTGACCATCAATACAGAAAAACTATCCAGTTGTCCCGTAGAGTCATGAGCATTAATAAATGCTTATTGTTTTAAGATACTAAATTTTGGAGTGCTTTCTTATTTAGCAATAGCCAAATGATTCACTAATATTTAATACTTCAGTAATCAAACAATGCAAAAAACAGAATGGAAAAAATGAGAGAAAAAGAAAGGAAAAATTAAAAAGAAAGGAAAGAAAATGAAAGAAATAAAAGTCATTTACTTCTCATTGTAGTTTATATTTGCAATATTTTGTATTACACTTATTTTATTTTTTCACTATCTTCATAATTATTTTACATAAGCCTATTCTGCCTCAAATATTATCTACTTCTTTTTAAAATACCATTTGAATTGATCATACTATTAATAATATATAATTTCAATCAATTTTCTTCCTCTAAATTTTACTTTCCAACTTTTAGTAGGGGGGAAAGATTAATTCCTGTCCTTGAGAATTTTGTAGTTTGGCTGTGTTCATGGGAGGTGACATGGATATCTTACAAAATGTTGTCTGTTTCCTTGACTTATCTGTAAAATGAGGAGATTGGATAAGCTTATAGTCCCTCTTAGGAGGCAGAAACCTGACTCAAATCTTGCCTCCACCACTCACTATCTTTGTAAACTTTAGTGTGTTATTTTACCTCAGTTAATTCATCCATAAAATCAAATAATACTTTACTGATCAGAGGGCTAAATCTTCAGCTAGATAGCTAAAGCAAATACTCTTGGGATGATTTTTTAGCTATAAGATATACTATGGTTCTAGTTTTATTAAGTACTTATTATATCCCAGGCACTTTACCTGCAAAATCTCATTTTACAATCATAACAACATTTCAAGGAAGATATTAATGTTCCCATTTTACAAATGAGAAAACTGAAGCTTCCACAGAAATTAACATGAGAAGTTACTTATGGGCACAATACTGACATGTGGTAGAACCAGGATCCAAAATCAGGTTATTTGACTCTAAAGCTTTAGCTCATTTAATAAACCATTCTGTGCTCCTTTTTTTTTTTTCATTTTGTACAATATGTGGAAAACAAAGAAGTAGAAAAATTATCTCCTCCCATTAGGAATCATGTTCCAAATCAAAAGGCAATACTAAAAAGATTTATACTTTCCATTCACCTCTCAAGAGAGATTGAGATATTTTATAAAGAGCTCTTGGTGGACAGCAAACAGCAGTAATAATTCTAAGAGGGAGAGAGGAGCACTTGCTCATATACCCTCCCTTTTCTCAAAGCACCTGGAAATTATGGGATGACCAGTCTACAGCATAGCTGTATGGTACTGCTTTCTAGGGCAGAGACCAAGCCACGAAGTGCTCTCAGACCAGGTGCTGAAAGTTATTTGCCTACAGGAGGAAGGGTTATACTAAACCAATCTAATTCTCTCATACAGTTTCCCCAAAGCTAATGGCAACTATTTAGGAGCTGTTGATAAGATAGAGGCCTAGATCAGTCTCAGCCAATATCAGGGCGATAACCAGTGACATAATGAATTTTATGGCTGCGGTCAGGGGTAGAAGCAAGATAAGGGTTCAGTCTGGAGCCAGGTTTAAGATTCAGTCTGTCTGAGAAAGGAATCAGTCACTCCACGATTAAAAGACAATCCAATAAAATTCAAAATATTTTATAATTTGCACATCAAATAAGCATTTTTTTAAAAAAGTTGATGTAACATTATCCTAATCGTATTCACACCATTACCCTGCTATATTTAGCTGACATATTTTCATAACTAATATAAAACTCAGGTTGAACTTCTATAAATTTCAAATTATTAGAATCTACATTCATGGAGCTTTACCTTACAGCAGTTTTGAAAACCTGAGATTTGGAAAAGATCAATTTTAAATGGAAAAAGTGGGAGTATCTTGTGGATTCCAAACAGCAGATAACATATTTCCTTACTAGAGGCTGCTCTCTCCAATGAATTTCAGAGAACACTAAGATCTCCCCTTTGCTTAAAGATAATCACATTTTTCTCAGATGATTCACTAGGGCTTTACCTTGAACATGAATTTTTCATGACTGATTGATTGAAAAGACAATGCCAACAGAGAATAATGCAAGCTTAGGGACCTGTCTTACAAGGTAGAGTTAAATTACTTCAAGGGTTAGAATGATAAAGCCAGGTGCTGCCTTCAACTCAACAAGTAAATTGACAATTACGAATCTATTGAAAAATTAGAAAAATCGAAATAGGAAATGGTTGACTTGTACTAAAAGAGTTGTGTTTGCTTTATTGAACACCTTTCAGTAGATTTTAGAAACAAACAGAAAAAGCACTATGGGAAAATGCCTATCTTTGGGTGAGGTATGGGAGGAGTTGGAATGGGAAGAAAGTTGGACTGGGAAAGAGAAGACCTTCTCTTTCCTGGTTATGCTACTGATTTGTTATGTGATCTTAGGAAGATTGCTTTCCCATTTCTAAAACAGAGATAAGTGATGAATTCCCACCCCACCTTCCTTAAAGGGGACTGAGAGGATGTTAGTCAGGGGGCCACATACAAAAACACATTCTAGAGAACAAGAGCTTAAGAAAATGGGTCCCACTGGAGACAAGCCAGAGGCCTGAGAGCAAGAGAGTTGGCCAGACAAAAGGTCTTTGGAGGAAGCAAAGTACAGGATCCTAGAAAGGGCAACTGCTTTCAATGCCAAGTTCAAGGGCCAGAGGTAGATATTAAGGTCCAGAGCAATGGACCAAGGAGTTTGGATAAAATAACACAGTTAATTCAGGTCAAGAGCAAAAAAGTAGACTCTAGATTCTATAGGATACCTGACTCATTAATTCCTTTATTCTTTTAAGAAACATTTATTCAATTCTGTCTATGTGACCAAAACTATTTTTATGTGCTGGGGATACACAGATAAACAACACTACATTGTTCCTACCTTCATGTTGTTTACTTTTTAGTGGGGGAGACAAACAACAAATAAGTAAATAAATAGATATATAATTCAATGTCAGATAGTAACAATTACTATGAAGAAAAAGGAAATAATAAAGGGTAAGTGGATGGAATAGGAGGTAGGCTACAGTCTGTTTGGCTTTAAATGATTCCTCTTTTATATGCAATTTTCTTAATATCTACTAAGTTCCAGAGACATGATTAGGAACTTTTATATTACAAGATATTTCTAAACCTTAAAAAAAGCCTTATAGGTAAACATTATCTTTCATTTAAAATGGACTAAACATGATATGTAAATTATACTTCAATAAAGAAAAAAAAATAATAATAAACACTTAAATTTAAATATAAAAAAACCACTAAAATATCAAGGAATTTTTTGTTTTGGTCAATTTCAGAGATGGGATAAACTCTCTCACACAAAATTTGGTTTGGATGCTGATAATGATGATGCCATTCATGCACTAACAGGGGATGAAAAAGTTTATTACTCACATAATGAGGCTTTCTGGCAAGAGCAGAACAGTCGTCCAAATTCATCTGAAATGGCTTGAGAGAGCAGGAAGGGATGTTGGGTTGAGGTTTTACAGTGGTTAGGGGATGAATCCATCATGAAGATTACCATGTGCACACAACAGGGCTTGCATGTTGAACATTCTGCCAGTGTTGAAGGAGGAAGCACTATGTTTTCTTATCTGCTTGCCCAGATGTTGTGCAGAAGGGCAAGGAAGGTTGAGGCTTAAAAGGTACTAGCAGTCAAATGTCAAAAATGGTAGTAGGTGGCATTGTGCTATTTTGATTTATAATAAATATATATTTGGTCTTGTCCCCAGTTTCCTGGCACACAGTTCTTAAAGCCTTTGGAATCCCCAAAGTGGTAAGTGTCTTTTTGTATGCTACTGACATAACTGATGGCTGAGGGTTCCTGCATGGTCTCAGCATAGGATGCTGGTTGCCAAGGAACCACCAAGTGATTAGAAGGTTGGAACTTTTAGTCCCACCTTCAACCACCAGTAAAGGGACAGGAGCTGAAGGATGAGTTGATAACCAATGGTGTCATCAATCATGCCTATATCATGAAGCCTCCAAAAAAACCTAAAAAGACAGAGTTCAGAGAGCTTCTGGACTGCTGAACACATGGATGTTCTGGAAGGGTGGTTTACCCAGAAAGGGCACAGAAGCTCTGCATTCCTCCTCTATATCTTGAACCATGTATCTCTTAATCTGGCAGTTAAATATAAGAGGAGTGTTTCCCTGGGTTCTGTGAGCTGCTTTAACAAATTAATCAAACCCAAGGAGGGGGTCATGGAAACTCCCAATATATAGCCAGTTGATGACAACCTACTACTTGTGATTGGCATGAGAAGTAGGTGAGGGGGGCACTCTTGTGCAGCTAAGCTCTCAACCTATGGGATCTGACACTATCTCTAGGTATATAGATCATAATTGAGTTAAATTATAGGATACCCAGTTGGTGACTACTAGAAAATTTACTAGAAAATTGCTTGGTGTGTGGTAGAAAATTCCCACACATATTTGGTGACCAAAGGTGAAGAGTTCTGTGTTGAGTGTTGTATTGAGAATTAACGTATGAAGTTCCATTTTAGTTTTTTCCTGTATCTCTTTTAAGAAGAGACAGGATAAATGAAATTCAGGTCTGGTTTCGTGTAGCTTTAAAGTCCATGCTTTTTTGTTTTTTTAAACAACTTTATTGAAGTATAATTTACATCAAATAACAACATGGCAGTAGTAAGTTTTTCCCTATCAATAATAATATTGAATGTAAATGGACTAAACCTTCCAATCAAAAGATATAAAGTGGCTGAATAGACTAAAAAAAAAATAACACCCAAATATATGTTGCCTACAAGAAACCCTCTTCGCCTATAATGACACACATAGACTGAAAATAAAGGATGGAAAAGCATATTCCACACAAACAGAAACCATAAAAGAGGAGATAAAATAGATTTCAAGACAAAAAAATGCCAAAACTCAAAAAACTCCATTAAAAAGTGGGCAAAGGACATGAACAGAAACTTTTCAAAAGAAGGCAGACTAATGGCCAACAAACAGATGAAAAAGTGCTCAACATCTCTAATCATCAGGGAAATGCAAATCAAGACCACAATGAGATATCACTTATCTCTAGTGAGAATGGCCTTTATCAAAAAATCCCAAAACAATAAATGTTGGCCTGGATGCGGAGCAATAGGAATACTCATCTGCTGATGGTGGGACTGCAAACTAGCACAGGCTCTGTGGAAAGTAATATGGAGAGACCTAAAATAGCTACAAGTAGAACTACCATTTGATTCAGCAGTCCCGTTACTGGGCACTTACTCAAAGGAAAAAAAGTCATTCTACAAAAAAGACACCTGCACTAAAATGCTTATAGCAGCACAATTCACAATTGCAAAGGTATGGAAACAACTCAAGTGCCCATCAATACATGAGTGGATTAATAAAATGGGGTATATGTAAACCATGGCATTCTACTCAGCCACAAATACAATGGTGATCTAGCACCTCCTGTATTATTCTGGATAGAACTGGAGCCCATTCTACTGAGTGAAGTATCATAAGAACGGAAAAAACAAGCACCACATGTACTCAACATCAAATTTGTACTAACTGATCAACACTTAAGTGCACAAATGGAGGTAATATTCATCTGGGCAGGTGGGAGGGGGCTGAAGTGGGTGGTTAAATTCATAACTAATGGGTAAGGAGCACACTGTCTGGGGGCTGGCACCCTGTAGCTCTGGCTTGGGTGATAAAAAGGCAATATATGTAACCAAAATGTTTATAAACCCCATAATATTCTGAAGTTTTAAAAAAGAAAATAAACTGATTAGTAAAAAAGAAATAGAAGAAAAACTGTAAAAAGAGACAAAAATGTCATTATATAATGATAAAGTGGTCAATTCAGCAAGAGGATATGACAATTCTAAATATATATGTATCCAACACTGGAGCACCCAAATATATAAAGGAAATATTATTAGAACTAAAGAGAGAAATAAACCCCAATACATTAATAGTTAGAGACCTCCACATCCCACCTTCAGCACTGGACAGATCATCCACACAAAAAAAACAACAAAGAAACACTGGACTTAATCTGCACAGTAGACCAAACAGACCTAATAGATATTTACAAAAAGTTTCATCCAATAGCTTCAGAATATATGTTCTTCTCAGCTCTTGGATCATTCTCAAGGATAGACCATATATTGGATAGACCATTCTCAAGGATAGGCCACAAAACAAGTCTGAAAATTAATTATAAAAAATTATAATCATACTAACCACCATGGAATCAAACTAGAAATCAGTAACAAGAGAACATTGGAAACTATAGAAACACATGGAAATTATATAATATGCTCCTCAATGACCAGTGCATCAATGAAGAGATTAAGAAGGAAATGTTAAGAATTTCTTGAAACAAATGAAAATGAAAATACAATGTACAAAACCTAGGGGATACAGAAAAAGCAGAACTAAGAGGAAAAGTTACAGCAATAAGTGTCTACATCCAAAAAGTAGAAAAATTTCAAATAAACAACATAATGATGCATCTTAAAGAACTAGACAAACAAGGGAAAACCAAACCCAAAATTAGTAGAAGAAAAGAGACAATAAAGATCAGAGCATAAATAAATGAAATTGAAACCAAAAAAAACTCACAAAAGATCAACAAAATGAAAAGTTTCATGTCTTTGAAAAAAAATTTAACAAAATTGACAAATCTTTAGCCAGACTAACAGTGAAAAAACAGAGAATACCCCCCAAATAAATAAAATCAGGAGTGAAAAAGGAGACATTACAATTGATACTGAAGAAAATCAAAGGATCTTTAGAGACTACCACAAGCCATTATGACAATAAATTGGAAAATCAAAAAAAAATGAATAAATTTCTAGATACACACAAACTACCAAGATTGACCTAAGAAGAAATCCAAAACATGAATAGACCAATAACAAATAACAAGATAGAAGAAGTAATAAAATGTCTCCAATCAAAGAAAAGCCCAGGACCTGATGGCTTCATGCTGAATTCTACCGAACATTCAAAGAAGAACTAAGACCGATCCTACTCAAACTATCCCAAAAAATGAGAAGGAGAGAATAATCCCAAACTCAGCCTAAAAGGCCAGTATCCCCTTGACACCAAAACTGGACAAAGACACACACACACAAAAGTAAACTATAGGCTAATAGCTCTGGTAGGCACAGATGCAAAAATCCTCAACAAAATACTAGCAAACAAAATTTAAAAACACATTTAAAAGGTTATTCATCATGATCAAGAGGGACTCATCCTAGGTATGCAAAGCTGTTTCATGATACACAATCAATCCATGTGATGCATCCTATCAACATATCAAAAACCAAAAACCATCTGATCATTTCAATTGATGCTGAAAAAGCATTCAGTAAAATTCAACATCCCTTCATGATAAAAACTCTCAAAAACTGGATATAAAAGGAACATATTTCAACACGATAAAAGCCATATGACCGAACCACATCTAATATCGTACTGAATGGAGAAAAATGGAAAGACTTTCCTCTAAGATTTGGAACCAGACAAGGATGCCCCCTTTCACCACTGTTATTCAACATAGTACTGGAAATTTTAGCTAGAGCAATCAGACAAGAGAAAGCAATAAATTGTATCCAAATTGAAGAAGAAGAGGTCAAATTATCCATGTTGGCAGATGATATGATTTCATATATAGAGAAACATAAAGATTCCACCAAAAATATTAGAAGTAATAAACAAATTCAGTAAATTTGCAGTATACGAAGTCGACATACAAAAATCAGTAGCATTTATATATGACAACAGTGAATAGAAACCAAGAAAGTAACCCCATTTAGAGTAGTTAAAAATAAAATAAAATAAATAAGAATAAATTTAACCAAAGAAGTAAAAGAGTTCTCCAACGAAAACTATAAAACATTAATGAAAGAAATTGGAGAAGACACACAAAAATGGGAAAATATTCATGTTCATGGATTGGTAGAATCAATATTGTCAAAATGTCCATACTACCCAAAGGAATCTATGGGTTCAATGCAATCCTCATTAAAATACTAATGACATTCTTCACAGAAACAGTAAAAATGATCCTAAAATTTTTATGGAAACCCCCCCCCCACACACACACACAACCCACAATACCCAAAGCTATTCCGAGTAAAAAAAACAAAACCGGAGGAATCACATTACCTGACATCAAATTATACTACAGAAATGTTGTAACAAAAGCAGCATGATATTGGCATAAAAACAGACACATAGATCAATGGAACAGAATTTAGAACCCAGAAACAAATTGACACATCTATACTTATCTTTGACAAAGTTTCCAAGAACATACATTGGAGGAAAGGACAGTATCTTTAATAAATGGTGCTGGGAAAACTGGATATCCACATGCAGAAGAATGCAACTAGACCCTTATTTCTTGCCGCATACAAAAATCAAATTAAAATGGATTAAATACTTAAATCTAAGACCTGAAACTATGAAATTACTAAAAGAAAACCTTGGAGAAAGACTTCAGGACATTGGTCTGGGCAATGATTTTTTGATTAAATATCCCCAAAGCACAGACAACCAAAGCAAAATTGGACAAATGGGATTACATCAAGCTAAAAAGCTTGTGCACAGCAAAGGAAACAGTCAAAACAGGTAAGAGACAACCCACAGAATGGAAGAAAACATTTGCAAACTCCCCATCTGATAAGGGACTAGTAACTACAACATATGAAGAGTTCTACCAACTCAATAGGAAGCAATAAAATAATCCAATTAAAAATGGGCAAAGGATCTGAATAATTATTTCTCAAAGAAGACATATAAGTGGCCAACAAGTATATCAAAAAATGTTCAACATTAGTCATCAGAGAAATGCAAATCAAAACTATTAAAACATTGAGATATTATCTCACCCCAGGTAAAATGGCTTTTCTCAAAAAGATAGACAATAATGAATGCTGGCAAGTATGTGGAGAAAGGGGAACCCTTGCACACCATTGCTGGGAATATAAATTAGTGAAACCATTACAGAGGACAGTATGGAAGTTCCTCAAAAAACTGAAAATAGAACTTCCATATGACCCAGAAATCTCACTGCTAGGTATACATCCAAAGAAGGGGAAATGAGTATTTTAAAAAGATATCTGGGCCGGGTGCGGTGGCTCGCGCCTGTAATCCTAGCACTCTGGGAGGCCGAGGCAGGTGGATAGCTCAAGGTCAGGAGTTCAAGACCAGCCTGAGCAAGAGCAAGACCCCATCTCTACTATAAATAGAAAGAAATTAATTGGACAACTAAAAATATATGTAAAAAAATTAGCCGGGCGTGGTGGCGCATGCCTGTAGTCCCAG